>JAOVVI020014950.1:0-11346 GCA_028571085.2 Nepenthes alata | reverse complement strand
ATTTTATATATCAAGATTGTTTATTTTTTAATACATAATTGTTGCATCCGAGGTCCCGGGTTGTCATATAGATTAGGGAGCCTTCGGATTCCTCATCGTTCGGAGGTAGTCACAAGTGGGTTCAATCTCCATCGCTACTAACCTGAAACCTACACAATACAACCAACAAATAAGAGATCAGAGGACAACGGGGGATATCCCCGTTGACACTCTGATATTTTAGTTAGAAATTTTCTGCAATAAACAGAAGAATGCATGCTTAAGATGCGAAAATGAGGGGAGTGCGTGAGATGAATGTATTTGGACGTTTGAGCTCCTTGAATGCGCCCCCGGAGGGTGGCTTAGTAATGCGTCCGGCAAATGGATGGCTTAGAAGGATCACTCTTGGGGGTGCGCCCGCAGATGGTGGCTTGGAAGTGCGCCCATGGATGATGGCTTATCGATGCACCTACGGAGGACGGCTTATTGGTGCGCCTGCGGAGGGTGGCTTGGAGGTGCACCCGCAGAGGGCGGCTTAGTGATGTCCCCTCTTGGGGGTGTGCCCGCGGAGGGCGGAGCGGCATTTTTGTGGACCTCGATGGCACTCGGAGATTTGGCAAAGCAAGCTCGGGCGAACGTGGATCCTGTGCGGCATCCATTTGGGCAGCTAATCACAGAAGAACCCACAAGGACCCGACAGACTGAACGAGCGGCCTAATTGCTAAAGCCATTGGACGGCTTCCTTTGGGGAAACTCCGTATTACTCTTTTGTTAAATGCCCTGCTGCTGGGAGGCCTCTCGAGGGGCTTCATTCATGCTCTGCTTAGGAGGAATGGAAGGACTGGAACGCCAGTCAAGGGGCGTCCTTCGACAATATCAATGGCGCGGCTGGGCGATGCATTCTGATGACTCTACGGTGCTGGATCTGGTCGCAAGCTTTAGAAGGTCGTAGACACCATTAGCGAGGAGCTAGGGGACTCCTCGCTAGCTAGAAATGATGGTCGGGCTCCATTCTAGGAGCCGTACACCTTTGTTTTACTAGAATTAGGATGAAGAAGTTGAGCAATAGATTCTGAGGACTCTTATTCTCTTCTCGGCCAAATCGTTCGTACACTACTTTTGCGGGTTACGCTTGCCGATTGGTTCTGATTCTAAAGGGAATTGGCGGACACTGCTGCCGAAAGAGCTTCGAGTCTAGTCTCACAGAGGATCTCGGCATCGTGCTCTGTTTCCTCGAAACGAAAACGGAGGAGTCGAGAGCCATCGCCCGAAGCGCTTGCGCTCCATTCGGGATAAGAGTAGGAGAGATATGTTAGTCGCCAATAACGGAGGGAGTCGTGGTGCTCTTATTCCGCCGACGAGTTGTGAACCGGGGCAGGAGAGCGGGGCGTCAACTTCGGGGACTTTGAGCTCTGTTTCGCTAAAGCCCTTTGGGCGCCATCGATGAAGGGTCTTGTGCCCCTCTGTCACCAAGGACAAGTGCCAAGAGAGAGAAGCCATGAGAGAGAGAGGTCTATGCTCTCCTTTCGGCAGAAGTAGGAGCAGAGGGCCAGAGTTGTTTGCATGGCCAGAAAAAGGGGATTCAGGGGGGGTCCTTCGCGGGAGAGGCGAAGGACCCCCCTTCGCTGCTACGGAACCGTCCGATTGAAAAATCGGACGGTTCCGTTTTTATATTAAAAAAATATATAATATTTTTTTATATTATTTTTTTAAAATATTTTTTTTTGTTTTTGATTATAAAAATATAAATTTTAATAATTTTTTTTTTAATTTAATAATGTTTTTTTTAAAAAAAACGGAACCGTCCGATCATGATCGGACGGTCCGTAGCAGCGAAGGGGGGTCCTTCGCCTCTCCCGCGAAGGACCCCCCCCGGATCCGATGAGGCCCTAGCCCATCATCATAGGTTGTGGGAAAAGGATTTGCCGCATTGCTCCATATAGTGGAGGCATGCCGCTGCCATCATGAGGGTCGCCCTTTGATTTCCCACGCGATACTGTACGGGGCCGAGGATTTCGTCTATTTAAAACGTGGCTTGTTGTCACTTCCCGCACTTTTTTTCTGCTTTTGAATCGCCTATCCTTGCCCTTCTCTTTGTTTTCTGCTGCCATGGCTCTTTAGGTGTTTCTGAGATTCCTTCTGTTCTTACCGATCAAGACATAGCATCCTTGTACAAGAGATACAATATCCCAGGCGATCTCGTGCACATTGTTCCTGGGGTTGATAACACGGCATGTAACCTCCTTCAGGATACCTCATCGTTTACGAGGAGCACCTAAAGGCTGGCCTTCATATTCCCTTCGCGAAGGAACTAAGCAAAAATTTGGGGGCTTTGGAGATTCTCGTGGCTTGTCTTCATTCTGATGCCATGCAATATCTTATTTCTTTTTGCATCTTCTACCTTATTATGGGTTTTTCTCTCGACGCTCAGAGGCGTGCATGTCGTCTTCCACTTTAGCACGGAGCTTGACTAGATTTCTTTTTGCCCACACCCCTCGTACAACATTAGTGGAGGAAACTCTGACCCAGTAAAGAGATGAAAGAATCATTATTTTACTAGGTAACTGGTATGGGGTGGACCGTTTCGAATAAGTGGGGCAAGGTCAACAAAGCTTATTGCGGCAAAGTCCCGCAGAAGGTGGAGCTGTTGACACACCGACTGACAAAACTCGTTGTCAAACATGCCATTGACTTGAAGCTCATTGATGAGTGGCTCACCCTGGAGTTGCTTGTAAGGGTCAAGTGGGAAGCAAGGGCGGACGGTGACAAGGAGGGGACGCTCGATTCACCCCTTCGCCGCACTAAGAGAAGGCACAAAGGGCCGGTCATCAATTCACCTACTGAGGGGTCAGTTGGAGAGGTTGAGTCATCTTCTTCAGCCTGGTCTTCCACTAAGGAGGAAGGTCAGATTGAGGCCTTATACGTGCAAATGTCTAGTCTAGTTGCTAGGGAGTCTTCTTATCCAGTTGTTGCTGAAGAGCCTAGGGCATTGGCAGCCGGCGGGTTAGGATGATAGGTGGTTGACCTCGCGATTCCGGAATAGGGGGTCGTGATTTTCGTTCTCTCATCGCCCAAGGGTTTGTCCTTGGCGTCTCCTGTTGCTTCTGCAGGAGGGGTGGCGATGGGCAGCCAAACAGACGAGGAGATAAGCACCGCTAACCCAGAGGTGGAAGGGGCTAAGGCCTCTAGCTGACTGGCAGTTGAGCCATCTCAAGAGTCAGAGGCTGACCTTTATTATTCGGGCTGCAAGGGTTTGGAGGTAGTTACCACTCCACCGTCTTGAGGGTCGTACAACATTATGTCCAATGGTGCAGGCAAGTCTATTAGGGTTCCAGCCTTGGCAAAGTTCAATGTCCCTCTCATTGAAGAGTCGAGGACTGATTTGGTCACTGTGGAGTGCTCAAAAGCCAACAATGCCAGCGGGGCATTGAGGCCGGTGCAATCCCTGAAGCTATGGATCCTACCGAGGAGCTCAATGTTGAGGGCCTAGCGCCGGAGGACCAGATGGACGCTAGGGACGCAAATGGTGCTTCCGTACCACGGACGTTATTGGCGTGCCTCATTATGAGCCTTGGTATGACGGAACGGGTTATTATCTTCTAAAGACTTTTCGTCAATAAATATACAAAATTAATATCCATAATTTAAATCATTGAATATGCAAAAATTTTGGTAGGTTGTATTCAATCCACACAAGCAAAGGCCAAAGGTTTGCTAGTCATTTATTTTTATTTCCTTTCATGATTCAAAGGTTTGATAGTCTTTATCCTCTAATTACGTTTCGAGGAGGGACGGACCATATATCACTCCATGGACAGAGTTATCATTAATTACAACTGTAAAGTTCTAAGATATGCCCGAGAACCCTATCTAACTGTATGAGATTCTAGGTCTGATTTTCTTACCCATTTAACTTAATTTATTTACTCATAATTCCATAGTCAAAATTCATCATATCTCAAGGCCATGTCCAAATTCATACAATCAATCTTTCAGAGGGTCTCCATAATTTGATAATACAGTTCCATGTAAAGTTTTCAGATACAAATCGTTTAATAAATTTTAACAAGGCAACGATTAACATTTTAATCTCAAAATTTCAAGTTTTCAACATAAATTCGCAAGTTTTCATTTTAGGGTTTCATGTAAAAGCTTATGGGCGAAAATCAAACATCAATCTTGCACCAAATCATAAAATTAAAGCCATAATTTCATAAAGCATATACATTATATGAATTAAATTCAAAACTATATATTCGTTTTCGAGCAGAACTTTCGGACATTAATCGGACACAAAACATGAACCAAATCACGAAATTGGAGTTATACATCATCATATATATGCATAAACTTAAAATCCACTCAAGATATCATAAGAAATACACATTAATCCTAATAAATCTTCCGGAATGGAGATTTTAGAGCATAAATACCAAAATTGAGATATTTAAAAGCTGTAAAAATAGAAAACAAGATTTGAGGTACACTTGCCTTCACTCGATTTAACGTTATTTTTACTTAAATTGGAATAAACAGCCAAAATCTCCCTTCTTTTTCCCTTTTCTCCTCTCCCTCCTTCGTTGCTCGTCATTCGTGCTCTGCCAAATTATCTCCCACTTCCCCTTTTTATAAACGAAATGAGGGTCGGTGGCTGAAAATCGTGTTTGTGCTCGAGCGCTTTAGGCGAGCAGCGAGCGGGGCCGTACTAGTTTTCGACACCTGTTGTTACGCTCGAGCGCGCGACAGGGGCTGTGCTGCTGGGTAGCATATCAGTATGCAGCAGCCCATTTTTCTCTCTTTTTACTTTCGAAACTCATTTTCCTATGCATATTTAGCATCATATTAATTATTATTATTTTAATTAATTTTTAATTATCATGTTTTAGAATCAAAACATCTCCTCCATTTATAGAAATTTTGTCATCAAAATTTAACGAGCTCTGAATTTTCCTAAATCAAAGCAAGCTTCCAATTGTTCCAAAATCACTTTTAGATTAAAATGGTTATTCTAAGAACTTAAACCTCCAAATTGTCCTAATCCTTATTATCTAACGTGTCCCATTTAAAGTCTAATTCCACTAAGCCCGAAGGTAATACCCAATTTGTTAACTATTTTTCGACTTGGTTCCAAACCTTAAACGAGCAAAACGCCTTACTCTATTTCATACTAAACCTCGAGATTGAGCATTTTCTCTGAATTTCAAATTAAACCTCAAAGTGGATAAGGGTTCATTATTCTTCCATTGCGCGCTCCGATCAATCATCATACTCAAATCATTTGATTACCATTTACCACCACAACGAATTTGACCTAACACCCAATTCTTTTATCAAACTTAGCTAAGATTCCGATATAAATCTCAAGCCACAATTAGACCTCAAAAGTAAAATACTTTACATTCTCATCATTTCGTAGGCATGTCATCAAATTGACATTTCCATGATATACACTTTCCCTTTTGAGCACCTAATTTACGTGGTCGCCATGATAAGAACTAATTTTAAGATGTCTATATCACGAAAATAATCCTCACAGATTCTCAATTCATTACAAAACTAGAAATCCTAACTAGAGAAGCCACCATAGATTCGATACAGTTTTAGATCATTTCCCAAAATCTCGGGACCTTAACAATTAGTAACCTCAAGATCTTAGAACCCCTATACTGAGCGATCTTAGATCTTGTTGGCTCACCAAAGAGTCAACCAAGTAGACCAAAACACGTCCCCCAAATCATGATGAGTGGGTTATTCTGATACAAAATCACAGGGGCTTTCTATTTCAAATTTTATAACTTCCACACTTTGAATACGATTCCGTTTCCCAACTTAGAAATACAACATCCTGTTTCCCAAGCATCCAAACCTACTCACAATCTACCTGTTACATTTCTTACGAAGCACCGGAGGCTTATCAAGCCCAACGATTCTCAATATCAATAGCCTATACGAAGTCTGCTTCCTTAATAATAAATAGAATTTATCATAATATTCTTTAAACAGATTAATCCGCTTGCAACCTCCTAAGGTTACTTCTCCGTCATAATATGACTGTTTTAATCCTTAAAATTATTAAATCAAAGTTATCTCTGAGGAAATTCCACAAATTCGCAACTAGAAATATTCGATATCACTATCAATCTTCACATTCACCATCCTCGAAGGATACCAAGATCCACCTATTATAGCTCTTAACTCTTAGACTCATATGACATTAGTTTCTTCTAAAAAGCATTATCCATAAATGATCAAGGCAAGGACCTCGTCACAAAATCCCAATTATGGGTGAAGTAATTTTAAACTATAGACTCCTCCCCCACTTTGCTCGAGGGTAGTTACCTATTGACGTAGAAATAACAAAATTTTAATCTTTCTCTTTCTCAAGAACATTACCATCTATGTTAACTTACCTGACCCGTCAGTAAATCTAACTTCCCAAAGGTCCCAGAGTATCCTTAACCGCATCCAAATGATGTTCCTTGAATTCCATACAAATTCCATAGAGACAATGTCGATTCCATCCCATCTCCAAATCACCCATTTTTCTTATCTGCAATATTGACCAACTAACCGAATATTTTCTCTTCCAACAATATACAACCGACCATTTCCTCAATTAGGCATTCAGTCATTAGCTATCCACAATCCACAAAAGAATGCATAGACATACTCATAGAACAGTCAAGAATCTTCAAGATGATGACTTCGAGGCTCCAAATCTTCCTTGCTAAGTATTGCCTATTCTTGTTCATTAGGAACCAATTCTACTACTTCATCTGGAGGGAAAAAAATAAAAAAGTGAACCGAAACCCAACAAGGTACCATAAAACATGTAGGTGAAACATTTTCATGTAGAACGTAAGTATAATGAAGCAGAATCCACAGAAATATCTAACGAATAGAAACGTCCACGAAAACAAGAAGAAAGCATAATTCAATATAAACACGTATCGAGAATCATAAATTCACATCAAATCTCACTCTTTCTTCAAAACTCTACTTCGTTAATCTAGGGACCTAACTAGAATATCCTATTAACCGAGGGGGCGAAACTTATTAACTAGTATATCCTATTAACTAGTATATCATAAATTCTCTCTTTTCACTTCCGAAACTTATTATCCCATGCATATTTAGCCGCACCTTTATTGTTATTATTTAAATTACTTTTAAATTATTATGTTTTGGAATCGAGACCTTACACTTGGTACTCTGAGGTCGAGGGGTAGAGGAGCCGAGGGTACTAACGGGGATGCCATGGGGCTTCACTCTGCGTCCGTAGAACCAAAGGCCTTGGAGGTGGAGAAGCTCGCGGATGTTGTGGAGATTATGGAGGCGTCTTATTCCTGCCCCCAGAGGCAGAGGCCTTGGTGCTGGAAGAGTCTGAAGAAGCCATGGAGGGCATAAGAGTGCCTCACTCTGAGCCCCTAGAACCTGTGGCTTCGGGGGCGATCAAGGCTACATCGGGCATCTACCCTCAGGGAGTCCATCTCTGGATGAGGTGCTTTTCTGGCACTTTCCTATTTTCTTTTTGTATGTGTCATTTGACTAATTGACCACTTGCTTGCAGCTGTGGGAGAGGCTTTCCAAGCTACCATTGCCACCGACCACCTGGCTCAGATTTACGACATCCTAGAGGAGTTTAGGGAATTCACTAAGCGGGCTTACAATCTCGAGTGTGAGCTGTCAGAGGTGAGTACAAGGGTGGCATCCCTCAAAGACTCACTCCGTGAGGCAGAGGTGGGCCAAATCCATCTTCGGGGAGAGATCCTTCAGCTTGAGGGCAAGCTTCTGTGTTGCTGAACACAAGACGATATTAGGTGAGAATTGGACAAGAGGTACTGGAAATGTATCAACCTCTGCCGTGACATAGTGTGCCTCCTAGCTTCGAGCTTTCCTATTTCCATTTTTCACCCTATGAACGGCATCGCTTAGCACCAGTTGAATCTGCAGGGTTCCACCAGAGATGCTACTCGGCTAGGGGTAGAGCCGCTAGCAGTTCCCAGCGGTTTTATCGGGTCTTTGTCTTGTCCGCTGAGGATCCCCCACTATGAGGATCATCATCCTCCCGACAAGTAGGTGGCTTTCTATATTTTTCTTGGGTGGATGACCCACTCTGTATATTCATGCTTTTGTAATGAAACAAGTAGACTATTGAGGGGATTACGGTCGATGCTTGCGTGTACATAGCAAGCCTCCCTTTAGTCTCTTCTCGTCTTTCTTTTCTTTTTCGGACTTCTTAGCCTGATCATGCTCGTTCTCCTTGGGGAACATCATGGCACGACTATAGGTGAGCCACACTTATGGACAAAGCCGCCGGGCTTGGGCAGAGACGTAGTTCGTCGCCCACATGTAACCATTGGTGCTCTATCCTTTTAGTGGTCTTTTGTGCATCTGAGCCTGGCCTGATGACCGTGGTCAACTAATGATGCTTGTCCCTTTTGAGGGGAGTCGCCACACGTATACCTAAAGAAGCTCCCTAAGGTTTAGATGGACACCTGATGGGGGATCCAACACCTGGCCTATGAGAGCCCTGGGCCGTGGAATTTGACCACACATGGGCCACTCGACTGCTAGAGCAGAGTTTCCAATTTGATTGTCTCTGGGCCACTCAGTAAATGGGACCAAGTTTCTTTGACCGTTCATAGGTTGAGTTATGAGCAAGTGGAAGCTCACCCGACTTAGGGACAGCCTAGATTATTTGATTTCATGCAATGTCATGCAAACAAACAAATGATAAACAAATAATTATTTTATTAATTTTTATGTGGTACATATAACAACCATGCCCAGCCACCGCCTACCCAGCTATTGCCTTTGGAGAGGGATGAAAACTCCCTACTTTTCTTTTTTGGCCTACAATGCGGCATGTCGACAACAACTTTTTTTCCAAAATCAATATGCCAATTTACTTCATCCAAGTAAATTGGCTGATATCATATTATTAGACTAATGTCAGATAAACATATGACATGGTAATGTATTTGGATCTTTTGTATGTCGACTTATTGTTTATGCATAGTAAATTGGAGTACTAATAGGACAAATTCATGTCCATTAAGTTAATACTTACTATTGATCATTTAATGATAATAAAATATGCTTAAATTGAATGACGGATTTTAGGATATATGATCCATCACAAAAGTCTTTCAGCATAAACCTTGGATCTCCAAAAGCCTTTGATGACGAAAGGCCTATAATGGGGGCCTTCTTCGCCTCTGGATTCTTATATGCATAAAAATTTGGCCTGGGCATTTCTTCACCTACTCCACCATTATTTGTTGGCTCCACCACAGGAGTAGTTGAAGAAGTTGAAGACAAGTTATTAGGTTAAAAATTGACAAAAATTGGAAACCCATATTTGGCAATAAATGGAGTGACAACTGACTCTTTATCATTCACGACTCGAGGCTCAGGGTTGCTTATTTTCATGGACATCATTAGGGGGACTGTCTATGAGATAAAGTGTTGTCCCCACATTAAAAATTGGGTGACCAGATGAATTAAAAACCAGAGCTATCCATTAAGATGGTACGGCTACATTTGCTCAACCATCTTATAACGGGCTTTATCAACTATCGTATCAACAACGGTTCCAGAGGATGTGATAGGCAAGCCGACAATCAGAACACATGCCTACCCAACCACCACCTTTGGAGAGGTCATGATGAAAACTCCCCAAGTTTTCCTTTTTGGCATACAATGAGGCATGCCAGCAACAACTTTTTTTCCTAAATCGATATGCCAACTTACTTCATCCAAGTATATTGACTGATATAATATTATTAGACTGATCTCAAAGCAACAGATAACATGGTAATGTATTTGGATCCTGTGTATGTTGACTTATTAATTATACACAGTAAATTGGAGTATTAACAAGATAAGTTCACATCCAAAGAGTTATTACTTACTTTTGATCATTTACGGATAATGAAATATGGTTAAAGTAAACGATGGATTTTAGGACATGATCCGTCACAAAAGACCTTAAGCATAAATAGGGTAGAGAAGGACAGTATAGGGGAGATACGAATCCATGGCATGCTAGAAAAACCTTGGATCTCCAAAAGCCTTTGATGACGAAAAGCCTACAATGGGGGCTACCTCCGCCTCTTGATTCTTAAATGGAAAAAAGTTTGGCCCGGGCATTTCTTCTACGATTCCACCATTATTTGTTGGCACCACCACTGGAGTAGTTTAAGAAATTGAAGCCAACTTATTAGGTTAAAAATTGACAAAAATTGAAACCCCGTCTTTGGAAATAAACGGAGTGACAACTGACTATTCATCATTCACGACTCGAGGCTCAGGGTTGCTTATTTTCAAGGTCATCATTAGGTGGACAGTCTGTGAGATAAAGTGTTGTCACCACTTAGAAAATTGGGTAACAAGATGAAATAAAACTGGAGCTAACCTTTAAGATGGTACACCTACATTTGCCTCAACCATCTTATAATGGGCTTCATCAACTATCCTATCAACAACAGTACTAGAGGATGAGACAGGCAAGCCAACAATTGTAACACCTTCCTACCGAGCCAATGCCTCTAGAGAGGTCATGATGAAAACTCCCATACTTGGATTTTTTGGCATACAATACGGCATGTTGGCAACGAAGTTTTTGCCTAAATCTATTTGCCAACTTACTTCATCCAAGTAAATTGGCAGATATCATATTATTAGACTAATTGTCAGAGCAACAGATGACGTGGTAATGCATTTGGATCCTGTGTATGTTGAATTATTATTTATGCACAGTGAATTGGAGTATTAACAGGATGAGTTCACGCCCATTGAGCAAATACTTACTACTGATCATTTAATGATAATGAAATATACAACCACATCTCCTCTCTCTCTTTGTTCTCTTCCAAGAGAGAGAAGCTCTGCTTTCTCTCATCGATTTCTATTCCCTTTCTTTGCTCGTCTCCCCCCTTCCCTCCTTCTGATTCATCTAATTCGGATTTCCCTCTCCCTTCCTCTTCAGCTTCCCTTTCAGTTGTTCACCATGCCCCTGTAGTCTCCCAAGATTCCAACCCTATTGGTGGCTGTTCTACCTCATTTGGTCCCTATGGTGATGTATTTGGCGCCCCCCAAATAATTTGTTCTCCTCCTCCATTTTCTACCACTCCCATGGGGAATGAATCTGGAATTGGGTTTTTAGAGTGCTTGCCTTGTCCCCTTGAATCCGACGTGGCTTCCCTCCCAGCTAAGGTCCCTTCCTCCTCTGGTGTCTCTGTGTCTCCTCCATCTTCTTTGGAGATTCCAAGTCTGAAAGCAGAGGAGTCTTGTCCGATGAAGCTGGCTATGCCTTTGCCTTCGTGGGCAGCTATTGTCCGTAAGGATGTTCCTGAAGAAGGT
>JAOVVI020014949.1:0-10315 GCA_028571085.2 Nepenthes alata | reverse complement strand
CCTCCGTCGCAGATGTTGCATCCGTCTTGAGAGAAAGTGACGTCAAAGCATTATGCGTTGAGTTCAATATACCGAGAGAGGTGGCCTGGAGAGTTCCAGGCAAGGACGACAGGGCCTATGCCCCACCGGAGGGGCACATCACTGTCTACAAGGCTCACCTGAGGAGTGGCCTTCGCCTTCCACTGCCGGACGACCTAGAGTCTATCCTAAGGGCCTTTCGCATCCCCATCTCTCAGCTTAATGCCAATGCCGTACGGTATCTTTGTACTATTTGTATTTTCTGTCGAAAGTGTGGCAAGAGGCTAAGGATGTCGAGGGTTAGGGTTTTATTTAAGATAAGCCAAAGGGGAGAGTGGACGTCGCTTGCTCCCCGCCAAGGCCTGAAAATAAATAAGGCCATTCACGATTCTCTGAAGAATTGGAAGAATCAATTCTTCTTCATGAAGGTGGCGGAGGACTAGCCCCTTGCGAGGGAATGGGGCAAGGTTCCGGAAGCGTACTTTGGTACGCCATCTGAGGTGGAGCATGCTGCTTACGCATGGCTAACTAAGGCCATCCAAGCCCATCCCGACGACTTCAAGAGGGATTTCTCGGTTTCCCGGGCAGAAACCAAGAAGGTGAACTGGGGACCGCCTTCCCTGGTTCAAAAACCAACGTCACTGATGAGGATGATGAACCCTGAAGATTCCGAGGGTGTAATCATCCGAATGAAACACACGGACGAAGGTTTTATCGGCCCATTGCCTTGGAAGGTGTTCGACACGCCTTCATCGCGTCTTGATTATATGGCTGCCGGGATTTGCTGTGGATCCGACAGTACTGCGGGCGTGGAGAAAACTTTTGAGGACTAGCCAGCGGAGGCAGGAGGAGTCATCCTGGCCCAGCCCGCGACCAGGGTGGTTCTTGGCGCTGTCTGGATGGAATCTACAGATGAGCTAGCTTGTGATCTGGCGGAGGGATTGTGGATTTTTGATGTGAAACTGGCAGTGGAGCCTGACTCCTTAGCAGCAACAGCTCCAGAGGCTGTAAAATGGTAGCCGGCTGCAGCTATTCTAGAGGCTGCAAGAGAGGAGTCTGCCGCTGCCGTGGATGATGCTGACGAGTTCTTGGATCGCATTCTGGAAGAGGCAGCGGCAAGCTTGGCTTGAGAGGATGCTCCTGATCCACCGCTACCTAGTCCACGCCCGAACTCCAGGCCCAAGGGACCTTCGAGGAAGATTTATGAGGTATAATCCCTGTGACAGCCTTCCTACATTCCTTTCTTTCCTGTGTTTATTACTGATACTTTGGTTTTTTGCCAGGCGCAGTCGAGGAGGCTGGTCTCTGCATACTCCCATGAGGTGGAGCAACGCGATCGCATAATTGCAGACAATGATGCGGAGATTGCCTGGCTTGACGCTGAACTGGCCGATTCAGCAGGGGAGCGCCGCGAGGAGATGGCAGCCCTCGAGGCTGTCCTGGCGGGGACGGAGGAGAGAACACTAGCTTGAGAGCTGAGGTTGCTCGTTTGAAGGAGGAGAGCGATCAACTTAAAGCAAGCAATAAATGGCTTGCCGATCGAGCAGCAGCCTCAGAGAATGAACTGACCCACCAGGTTCGCCCTTATGAGATCGAAGGCATGTTGCACGCCCGGCTGTTTGAGGGGATCAACGTTGGACGGCGTGTCGCGCGGTTGATCGACCCCGATTTCCCAGTTGAATTTATCAACCAGTTCAACAGAGTGGCGCAACGTAAGGACGACTTAGTGGGAGAACCTCAGGATAGCCAGTGGGGGCCACAGCCTTCGTAGCCTTTTGCATTCCCTTTTTACTTGTAATTTTGGGGTTTTGTATTTGTATAAGTTGTAACACATTTAAAGCAATAAAATGAAAATTATTTTTAACCCGGTGTCCATTGCTTTTATTGCCTTGTGTTTGAATGTGTGCTGTTGCTTTGGGCGGCCAACCTGGTTGGCCAGCAACTATTGTTGGGCTGCCTAAGGAACTATATCCTTAGGCGTGGCAGGTGGTTTTGTCAACCAGCCTGGTGGCGTTGCCCAAGTGATGACTTGGGCGTCTAGTGTCGGAGAAATAATGCTTCTCCTTGCTGGATGATCACGCTAACTCCTTACAGAGGAAGTTGTTGCGCGAGGTGGCCAACCGAGTTAGTTGGCCGCCTAAGGAGTGAAATCCTCAAGAATGGGTGATTATGTGAACCAGCCCTGGTGGTGCCATACAAGTAATGACTTGGGCGGCCTACCTTGGAGAAGAACGCTTCTCCCTTCGACCGTCGCTAACTGATCATACTACCTCCTCGTAAAGGAGGTCGTAGCATGTGTTGCGTAAGCCCCCTAAGGTTTTCGACCGCTTGTGGGCCACTTGGATGACCAAGGTTTCAGACCACTCATGGGCCACCTGGATGACCAGGGTTTAGACCGCTTCTAAGCCACTTGGATGACTAAGGTTTTGGACCGCTCATGGGCCACCTAGATGACCAGGGTTTTAGACCGCTTATGGGTCACTTGGATAACCAAGGTTTCAAACCGCTCATTGACCACCTGGATGACCAGGGTTTAGACCGCTTATGGGCCACCTAGATGACCAGGGTTTAACGAAAGGGTGAAGACCCTTTCGACTTATGGGCAGTCTAGGTCGGATAACCTGCAAGGCAAACAATGCACGTGCACATAGAGGAGATGCTAAGTAAACACTTATTTTTACAAATTGAAACAAGCATGCGAGTGCACACAATGATGCAAGTACGTACCTGAGTCTGTATTACTGGAAATAGCACCGGAGGTGGGTTGCGTTCCACGTCCGTGGAACCAATTTCCCATCCTGGCCTAGTAGTTTGTATACTCTGTTTCACAGGACGGCAGAGACAAGGAAATGTCCCTCCCAGTTTAGAGAGAGCTTGTTGCGGCTGGTCAGCTTGCCCGTGGCTTCGATGCCTCACAGGACCAGGTCTCCCACATCGAATTGCCACGCCTTGACCTTTTTATTGTAGTATCGGGTGACTCGATATTGGTAGGCCACCGTCCGTACTCTGGCAGCGTCGCGGGCTTCCTCTAATAAGTCTAAGTGCTCCCTGATTTGTTAGAAGTTTGCCAGTGGGTCGAAAGACTCTACTCTCAGACTTGGAAGCCCAATTTTGACCAAAATTACAGCTTCAGTCCCGTAACAGAGGCTGAAGGGCGTCTTGCGCGTTAGTTCCTTTGGTGTTGTTCGATAAAACCAGAGAACGGAAGGGAGCTCGTCAGCCCAGAGCGTACGGTTTGTGACCTCCACCTGTCCGTTGCCCTGGGGGTATGCTACCAAAATGTGGACCAGCTTGATGCCAAGGCTGGTGCAATACTTGGTGAAGCATTTTCCCGAGAATTGGGTCCCGGTTTCAGTCACAATGACCTCGGGGATGCCGAATCTGCAGACGATGCTCTGGCGGAGAAATTCTAGGGCATTTTGTTCTGTTATCTTAGCTAGCGGGACAGTTTTGACCCATTTGGCGAAGTAGTCGATGCCCACGGTGATGAACTACCATTGTCCCGTGGCAATGGAAAATGGGCCGAGAAGATCGAGCCCCTATTGCACGAAGGGCCAAGGTGCCTGAAGGGTCTTTAGGTCCGCGGTTGGCTGGCAGTGAAGGTTGCTGTGAAGTTGGCAGCTTTCACACCTCTTCACGAATTCCAGCGCGTCCTTTTTCATCGAGGGCTAGTAATAGCCCTGGCGCATGACCTTGAAGGCCAAGTTCTTTCCGCCAATGTGTGACCCACAGATCCCATGGTGAACTTCGCCTGAGGCGTAGTCTGCCTCCTCGGGAGTTAGACAGCGGAGGTATGGGGCTGAGTAACACCGGCGATACAGCCGCCCATCAACCACAGTGGACCAGCCAGCTGTATTTTTGACCCGTTTGGCTTTCTCTGCATTCTCTGAGAGCGATCCGTCCGCCTAGTAGGTAAGGAAAGGCGTCATCCAGTTTTTTGTTTTGGAAATTTGCATGGCCTATCGCTTCTCGACGCTGGGAGTGTTCAGGATCTCCCGCCTGTCCCTCGAATAGTGCTCTGGGTTCTCAGCTGCAGCGGCTTTTGCCAGCTGGTCCGCCTTCCAGTTTTCCATTTGAGGAACGTGAACCAGGGTTAGCTTGTCGAAACCCTGGACGACCTCCTTTGCTTTTGCCAAGTACTTGGCCAAGAGAGGGTTGTTCGCTTCGAAACCCTCGTTAACCTAGTTAACGATGAGCTCGGAGTTGCTGTAAACCGCCATCCTCCTGGTGGAGCATTCTTTGGCCAACCTTAAGCCGGCCGGCAAAGCTTCGTACTCGGCAATGTTGTTTGTTGCCGGGAAATTGATTCTAAGTGAGTATTTCACCTCAAACCCGTCGGGAGTTGCGAGGACAACTCCAACGCTACTGCCCGCGTCCGTAGATGATCCATCTACGTGGAGTATCCATTCCGATACTCCGGTAAGCAGTTGCGCGTTCCTCGAGGACTGGGGTTGTAGTCTCGACAATGAAGTCAGCCAGAGCCTGTGCCTTCACAGCAGGCCTGGGCTGGAATTCGATGTCAAACTCGCCCAACTCGACAGCCCATTTGACTAACCGCCCAGAAATATCGGGTTTCTGGAGTGTAGTTTTTAAAGGCTGGTCCGTGAGGATCACTATCCGGTGGTCCTAGAAGTATAGCCTTAGCTTTCGCGCGGAGAATATTAGCACCAAGGCCAATTTTTCTACGCGCGAGTATCGGGTTTCTGGGCCGGTCAACGTTTTGATCACGTAGTAGACCGGCAGCTGTGCGTCCGAATCCTATCGTACAAGGAAAGAACTGAGCGATATTTCTGACACCGCTAAGTAGAGGTACAACTCTTCTCTGCCATTAGGTGATACAAACAGCGGCGGGCTAGCCAGATACCATTTCAATTCCTCGAAAGCGGTCTGGCAGTCCGCTATCAATTGGAATCCGTTGGATTTTGTTCCTCGAAGGGCCTTGAAGAAGGGCTGGTACTTGTTGCCATACTTCGCAAGGAAGCGGGACAAAGCTGCCAGCCATCCAGTTAGCCGTTGGACGTCATTTATGCTTCGTGGGGAAGCTATGTCGACGAGCACCTGTATCTTTTTTTGGTTCACGTCGATGCCTCGCTGGGAGACGATGAAACCCAGGAATTTTCCAGAAACCACTCCGAAGACACACTTAGCTGGGTTTAGCTTCATGTGGTGCCTACGGAGCACCTCGAACGACTCTTCTAGGCCGCAAATGTGGTTGCCGGTGACCTTGCTCTTAACGAGCATGTCGTCGACGTAGACCTACATGTTGCGACCAATATGTTTTTCGAACATATTATTGACCAACCACTGGGAAGTCGCTCCAGCGTTCTTAAATCCGAAAGGCATTACATTGTAGCTGTAAGTGCCTTGGTCGGTCATGAACGAAGTGTGTTCTTTATCCTCCAGACTCATCCGGATCTGGTTGTAACCTGAGTAGGCGTCCAGGAAATTGAGCAGCTCATGTTCGGCTATTGAGTCAACCAGTAGGTCAATCCTAGGCAAGGGAAAGTTGTCTTTTGGACAGGCCTTGTTGATGTCGGTGAAATCGACGCACATCCGCCATTTCCTGTTGCTTTTCTTTACCAGAACGACATTAGTGAGCCAGTCCGGATATTGGACTTTCCTAATGAAGCCGGCGTCCAGCAGCTTCTTCACCTCCTCTCGGATGGCGATCAGCTTTTCAACGGAGTGGTTCCTCTGTTTCTACCTGATGGGTTTCCGGCTGGAGTCAAGCCCCAGCCTGTGGACCATCACTTTTGTCGGGATTCTGGGCATATCTGCCAGAGTCCAAGCAAAAAGGTCAGCATTTCTTCGTAGGAACACGATCAGCTCGTCGCGCAGTGGCCCGGTGAGTGAGCCGCCGATCTGGACACACTTATCCGGCTCCTCCAGGTCCAGTGGGATTAGATCTGTGGCTTCACCGGGCTGTGCTTGTTGGAGGGTTGTTTCATCCCGATGGTCGAATTCCCCAGCTGTTTGAGTGCTACCACTTGGGACAATCTGGGACATGTAACAGGTTCGCCCAGTAACCTGGTCGACCAGAACATCCCCGACGCCTTAGGGCGTTGAAACTTCATTTTAAGGTGCGAAATTGAGGTAACTGTCCCGAACACTGTTAGGCAGGGCCTACCCAGTATAGCATCGTATACTGAGGGTAGATCGACCACCAGGAAGGTGAGGACCCGACTTACTATTTTTGGATGTGTGCCCAAGGTGACCTCCAACTAGATGGTCCCTTGTACGGGCATGGGCTCGTTATCGTGGCCGTATAGTGGGCCTTCGGTAGATTTTAATTGCTTTTTTTTTAATCCGAGCTTAAAAAATATATCCCAGTAAAGCAAATCACGAAAACTACCATTATCAATAAACACTCGCTTCAACTGGTAGTCCACACTACCGTCTGAAACGAGCTCAGATACAACGAGGGGGTCAGCATGGGGGGACATAACATGTGCTAAGTGATCACCATTAAAGCTGATGGTGTTGCCCGCCGTGCGCTATTTCTTCCTCCTAGTCTGCTGCTCCTCACTGTCGGATGGGTTCTTAGCAGGTCGGGTGGTGACCATGCTGACCACCCCTGCTGCAACCCGATTTTGGGATGGAGTCTACTCATGCCCCTCTGCGTCAGCCGCTCCAGTACCCCGAACGTATTTGCTGAGGTGTCCTCAGCAAACCAGCTCCTCAATCTCTCTCTACAGAGTCTTGCAGTCCTCCGTCGGATGTCCAGTAAAGCGGTGAAAAATGCAGTATTTGGACTGATTTTCCGAGTCCTTTTTCAGTGACTTTGGCCACTTGAAGAATATTTTCCCGCGTATCTGTATGAGGACATTGGTGCGGGTGTCCGTCAGTGGCGTTAAATTGGTGGGCCCGTAGTCTCTGCATTTTGGGGGCCCAGTTCGGCGTTGCTTCTGGCGGGAATGATCTCCGCCGTTGTACTTTCTCTTCCCTTCTCTAGGGAATGAGCGAGGCTGATCCGTCCGCTCGGGGCATTTTGCCTCGTTGGCTTCTTCCGCGGCGGCGTAAGCCCGTGTGATGGCCTCTACCTCCCGAAAGGTCTGGAGATTCTTGTGGGCCAGATAATTAAAGAAGTCCCTGTAGGTAAGTGCGGAGATGAAACTGCCCAGCTTCATCTCCTCTGTGATCCTGGGGATCCGCCTGGCTTCCGTCATGAAATGGTCCAGGAATCGCCGCGCATTCTCCCTTGGTTTCTGCTTGATATGGGAGAGATGCCACGGCTGCTTCTCTTCTCATCGGCTCGAAGCATACTGAGCTAGGAAGAGATCCGTGAGGTCACGAAAACTGCCGATAGTGCCTGAAGGGAGATGATGGAATTAGATTCTGGCATCTCCATTCAGGGTGAGTGGAAAGTAGTGGCACATTACTGAGTCATTCAGCCCTTGTAGACTCAGATGGGTGCAGAAGTGATCTAGGTGGCCAACTGGATCACTGCTCCCATCATATGAGTCAAGAGATGGCATCTTGACCTTCATGGGGATTGGACGGTTCAGGATCTCGGTAGTGAAAGGAGATCTGTCCAAATCAATGGCGTGCTCCTCGTTTTAGAACACGCAGTTTTAGATTTTATCCACTCGTGGATCTGTGCGAGCGGTGTTTGCTGATCTTTTGGAGTTAAGGAAGGCTCTCAACTCCGTATTCTCTTTGGAGGGTCCAGCAGCAGGATGGCTGCTGCATCCAACAGATCGGGCAGTCCTGGAGGCTCGCTCCCGGACTGCGTTGTTGTCTTCTGCTCGAGAGTACCAGAGATTTCTTCTTTCTGGGCTTTCTCTCGGGGATGTGCTCCCGGAGCGTTCTTTTGGCCTATTTTGGCCAGGAACGTGGGAGGACGCTGAAGCCGGATTGTCTCTGGTTTTCTGGGGCCTTTTGGCCGGCATGTTTTTGCTCTGGCCACCTCTTCTGGTGGCCGGTGCAAGGATGGCTGCTGGAGGAGCCACCTGCATTCTCTACTCGTTCTGAGAGTAGAGTACCTGGAGCAGACGTGTGTTGGCCTATATCTGCTCCATCAGTTGTTGAAAATAAGGTGGTGGGACTCCACCCGTAGCCCCGTTGACCATAGCACCAGCAGCGTGGTCCTGGTCGGGGTTGGCAGCATCTCTAGCGAGATCGCTAGCTTTGGCTTTCATGTTCACCATTGCAGAATCAGAAGGTGAAGAGAGCGCTGTGGAGATTAGTGGTTGGCTTTTGTAAGCGATTTCCACAGACGGCGCCAATCATGCGTACCTAGATCCGAACTTCGAACGGATTCAGATTCGTTTAGATGGTTGAACCGGTTCCGTTCCCTGAGCACAAATCCTGCACACCACTAAAAAGCACAGGAGGTCAGTGTGTCGGCGAGTTGTTGTCCCACCGAAAATACTCCGACGCTCAAGTCAGTAAATCATCTTCGATGATCGAACGGTAATAAAAAACTATAAGACGAGAGAGTAGAGAGAATAGGAGTGTGTTTATCCAGATAAAAGAGAGGCGAAAGCCGTCGTCTTAAATCTGGATGGTGGGGAGGCAGTGAACGGCTGTCGGAAGCACGTTGTTTGCCTTAGGTATTTTCTGTGAGTCTCGACAAAGAGCAGAAGTTCGTCTCTGTCGTGAGTGTTCAAGTTCGTAATTCTTTCGTTACTGGAAACGTATGCAATTCAGAGAGTAGTTGTCAGCGTAAAAGAGCATGTCTTTTTCATGATGATTAAGGGCTTATTTATGATTTGAGTAGGTGATCTTCCTTCTTTGGAAGGAGCGATCCCCTCCGTGAATCTTAGCTGGCTTGCCTTCTCGAGCAGAAGTCAGTTGCCAAGTTGAGCGTGATAGTTTTCTTACGAGGCGGTAAACAGCTTTCCAAATCGATCACCTTCCTTCTGAGCATTGTACCGTTGGAGAGCCCCAGTTGGCAAGGAATTAGAAAAATCTAGCGCTTTCCTTATGTAAAGGGCGCCAATTTTATCAATGTCCCTTTTGGGTGCCAGCTGGGATCGTGGAAGATGTCTGGAAAGCTGTGGTTGGCCGCCTTATGGCCCACGGGTTTGAATGGACCAGGCCCATTACTGTAGAAAAGCCTCTTTGGGCTCAACGTGTTGAACACAGACGGTTAACGTTGCCGTCTGCGAGAAAGTTGGCCGCCCGGACGGTCAACGCCAGCGTTGACCGTCCTGGGCTTTTCAGCTTCTTGGCCCGTTCTCCAACTGGGCCGTCGAAATGTTAACCGTCCTTCTTGGGCTTCCGTTGACTTTTTGGGCCAGCCCATTTTTGGTGTACCCATCAATATTAAATATATTGATGGTTGCTTTGATTTTAGATTTGAGATAATTTTTCGTACTTATGATTTAAGTTGATTATGAAACGAATTATTGAAATCACTTTCGGATGTGATTTTTAAATTTTGTATTATGATATTTATTTATTACCGGCCATTTAACCATAATTGTTATAGGATCACGTTCAGACAATTGGATTGGGATTAAATTGGTGATTAGACATTTAATAATGGATTTAAATTAAATTTAGATTTGGTCACATTTCAATTTTAGGAATTGGGTTGAGGATGCAGACTGCCATGATAGTATTAATTAGTTTCCAAATGGCCTAACTATTCAAATTGTTGTTGGTTATTGCTTTTTTAAAAATTGTTATTAATTGACAACATAATTATAAATACACCCAATATTTTGTGAAAATGGGAGGAAGATCACAAAAAGGAAAGAAGACGGCTAAACCCTTTAGAAGGAAATTGAAACTATAATCTAAAAAAGATATATCAAGAAATAGTTATAGAATCTCGACCTAGATAAAGGTAATGATAATGAGGAGTTGCCTGAGTAACCATGTAATCATATAGTTGTGTGGGTTATTAACATGGTATCCACTGGACTTACCAGTGTGGTAGTTTAAGATCATTTGGAAAAAGCCTCCTCCAACACAAGAGAGAAATTAGGAGTAGAGAAATATACTATTAATTTTAGTAATTATGACATGACACATATAATCACCCCCATTCTAACCCTCTTATTTTAAATGTACTCGTTTTAGATAGAGCCCAAAACTATTAACAAAATGAGTCTTTATTAATAATAAAAGTTTAAAAAAATATTTTCTATTTTGATGCGCTAATTAAATTACGGCTAAAATGTAATCAAATGAACTCATTGTATGGCTCACTATACAGGCTAGATAATTAATTGGTCCAGGTTAGGGAAATCATGCACTGAAAAATTATGATTGGGATGTATCCTAAAATAGCCTCCCATGGACTAACTTTTCTAGTAGTAGGTCTCTCTGCAATTCATAACGCTATAGT
>JAOVVI020014948.1:0-11347 GCA_028571085.2 Nepenthes alata | reverse complement strand
CCGATCTACCCCAAACCGGACTCCTTACTGAGCTTCACCTGATTGACCACCCTCTTACCCAAAGATTTCTGAGCTTTAAGTTCTTTCTCAAGTATCAGAGCACTATCTAGACCCCAACATAAGTTTGAAACTTTTGAGTCACTTACTCTTAATCTCATCTTTTAACCATTGCTAGAACTTCTTGTCTATCCTCAGTTCATCTCCCCCAACAAAAGGAGCATAGCAAGATAATTCAACGAACCTCGCACCATACTCTGCTACGGTGCAGCTTCCTTACCTAAGCTGCATAAAAGCTTCTTCCTTTCATTCTTGTAGGCTAGAAGGAATATATCTTTCCCATAATGCCTCCTCAAACGTCTCCCAAGAAATTTTCTCGTCGGGCAAACCCAACGCCCTTTTCTTCATCAACCATAAATAATTGGCTTCTCCTTCTAATTTATAAGTCATCAATGCGACCATTTCACGATTAGAATATTGAATGACTGCAAATATTATCTTTAATTTCCGAATCCAAATCTCCAACCTTATCTAATCTGGTTTCCCCAAAAATTCAGGTGCCTTCTCCGCCGTAAACCTCTCATATGCCATTGGGATCAGCTCTAGTGCAAGAACCGGAGCCATATGAAACTGCTCCATCAATTCTAACACACTTATCATTCTTCCCAATAGATTTAAGTAGTCAGCCTCCCAATCCTTAGGAGTACTAGCATCTCCACAAGTAGTCTTTCTTCCTCCTTATTCACTGGCCATATTATATCCTATAACCAAAAGCAATCACAACATGAATAAGCCTCAAGAAATCAGGTTAAAGGGAGGGCTAAAATTAATCAAGGCATTCCAACAGAAATCCGAAGGTCGGCCCTCAAGCATTTCATTTAATCCTATCTATCCCTATCTTACCTTAAAACAGATCAACCTGAACCTTGAACCCAAATCAATTAGCCTAAGCCTAAGATCAATATCAATCAACTTAATCACTAAGTCCTAACTCACGTTAATTCCAACTTATGCAAACTAGAACACCTAGGATTTCCCATCCTAACTTAACCATTCTAAACCTTTGTCTACTTATTCAATAAATCCTAATCGATCCTAAGCTTCTGCATACGATTCAAATCAATCCAAAGGCATCTCCTTTCTCTGATACCATTTGTGACGGAATGGGTCCTATCATTTAAGACCCTCCGTTAATGACATATATACACTAATGACCCATTAGTTTAAACATAATAATCTGTAAAAATTTTGGCAGAGTTTGCTCTTCAGTTGGATGAAAAACTAAAAATACAACCTGTGTAAAATAAACCAGTACAAGCACACAACTATTAAAATATCACAATTCACCCTACAACACATACACAGGACCACAACTGCCATATCATCCATGGCTCCAATATAGTACTCTTGCTACCTTATTGAATGTAAAGAGATGCGATCTTGGACCATAGAAAAACAAAATCTCCAATAAACAATAATGCAGAAGCAACTATCACTACGAGTCAACCTGTGGAAGCATAAAACATACATTCATCATAAAACATAATATGCCATGACTGTAAATACATAAAATTCTATCCACAAAATTAGTTATTTACAGTCACTATCATCAAATTCCCAAAAGATGCTTCAAAAGGCTTCAGATCTTCTCAAGGCTTCTTTAGCTAAACCCTCTCTTCACTCTTTCTCGTCAGGTAGTAGCTCTATAGTCTCATCTGGAGGGAAAAAATATAAGAGTTAGTTGAATCCTAGCAGTGTACCATAAGAAACAAGCAAGTTCAATGCTTTTGTATAAAATATATGTACAAATAAGCAAAACTATGGAATTATCCAAAAAACAAAGATGTAAAGGAAAACAGGAGAAAGCATAAACCAATATAATATGTTTCAGAAATCATAAATCAGTATAACAGGCATAAGAAATCGGAAACAAACTCTATAAATTTTGGAACTCCAATATTATTATCCGAAGGACAAAACTAGTATACCCTACAACCGAGGGGATGAATAATCGAGGATAGATTGTGTTATGCACACAATCAGAGGCCAGAAACAGAACAGAAATATCCCTTCTAGCTGGATCAGTACAGGATTACCACCCGAAGGTAGGTCAGACATAGAAATTTTACCCTCTAAGATAATGCTCTGAGGAAGGGCAGACCATGTATAATACCATAGAGAGAATTATCCTCGATTACTACCGTAACATTCTAAGGCATGCCAAATAACTTTACTTGACTGTATGTCAATTCTAGGTCCTAGTTAACAGAATCATAAATGTCTTTTCACTTAATTCATAGCTTTTAACTCATTATACCTCAACAGGCCAATCAGATTTATACAAATAACCTTTCAGATAGCTTCAGAAGTTCACAGTATTTCAGCAGCATAGTTTAATGTAAATTTTTCAGATAAAAATCAAAGCATGAGCAATGATCTTTCACAAATAAACCTTCACATATCAAGATTTGATGATTTGGAATACCAAAATCCCCAATTTTCGTTCTAGGGTTTCACACAAAGCTTCTGGACTTAAATCGGACACCAAACACATGCTTATTCATGAAATCAAAGTCATATATCATAATACATATACAAAATCATGCAATTAAACTAAAATTCCACAAATTTTCGAGCAAGAGTTTGCCACAAAACATCTGGACACAAAACGAACGCAAAACGTGAGCCAAAACATAAAATCAAAGCCACAGTTTATAATAATCACATGTATACACAAAATCTAACCAAGAAGTTATGAGAAACAGGCTTTATTTATATTAAACAAGGAGCAAGATGATTTTAGAGCATGAATACTATTTTAGAGATAATAAAAAGCGGTAAAAATAGAAAATAACATCCGAAGTACACTTGCCTTCACCCGATTTACCATTTTCCTCACTTTGATCAGATGAAAATTGGTGAAGAATCCTATCTCTTCTCTTTTCCTCCCCTTCCTCCTTCGTGCTGCTGTCGTTTGAGCCCCCCAAACCCTTTCCTTCTCCTTTTATAACAAAAATGAAATTTGTCGCTGGGGAAAAAATCGCACATACGCTCAAGCACGACGAGCGCCAGCCCCCTGCCAGGGCTTTGCTCGAGCGCCACAGGCAAGCAGTGAGCAGGGCTCTACTGGTTTCTGGCATCTGCTACCACACTCAAGTGCGCGGCAGGCGCCGTGCTGCTGTTCAGCAGATCCGTATGCAGCAATCAATTTTCCTCTCTTTTCACTTTCAAAACCCATTCTTCCATGTATATTTAGCCTCATCTTGATTATTATTATTTTAATTACTTTTAAATTATCATGTTTTGGGATTGGGACCTCATAACTCTCCCCCACTTATTGGAATTTCATCCTTGAAATTAAATTACATACCTCAAGAAAATAAATGGAGATATTTGCCCCGGATCTTTTCCTCACACTCCTGTGTTGCTTCCTCGTGTGAATGATTCTTCCACAAAATTTTCACCAAGGGAATTGTCTTTGTACACAATACCTAATCCTTCCGATCCAAAATTCGTACCGGCTCTTCAACATAAGATAAATCCTTATAAATTGTCTAGGGCTCGTACTCAATGACATGGGTTGGATCGTAGACATACTTCTGAAGCATCGACACGTGAAATACTTCGTGGACATTTGCCAAACTAGGTGGCAACGCCAATCTGTAAGCCACCTCCCCGATCCTCTTCAAAATCTCAAATGGGCCAATAAAATGTGGCTTCAGTTTTCCTTTCACCCCAAATCTGAACGTTCCCTTAGATGGTGAAACTTTCAAAAAGACATAGTCACCCACCTCAAATTTCAGCGCCGATCTTCGCTTGTCTGCTAGCTTTTCTACCTACTCTAAGCAACTTTTAAATTCTTGTGAATCAGTCTAACCTTCTCCGCCATTTCCTTAACAATATCAGGTCCTAAAATTCACTTGTCTCCGGTCTCCTTTCAATGAATCGGCGATCTGCACTTTCACCCATATAGCGCCCCAAAAGGTGCCATGGCTATACTCGCCTAATAACTATTATTGTAGGCGAATTCTGCTAGGGCCAAATAATTATCCCAAATTTCCTTCATTTCTAACACTGAAGCCCTTAACATATCCTCTAGGATCTGAATTGTGCGTTTTGATTGGCCGTCAGTCTAGGGATGATACAATGTACTGAATTTCAATTCCGTCCCCAACTTCTTATGTAGACTTTCCCAAAACCTCGAAACAAAACGGGGATCCCTATCAAACACAATCAAAGCGAGTACACCATGAAGCCTAACAATTTCATTCACATACAATTGAGCCAACTTATCACAGGAGTACGTCATCCTGATCACCAAGAAATGGTCTGATTTAGTCTGCCGATTGATAATAACCCAAATGGCATCATGGTTCTTGGGAGTTCTAGGTAAGCCTGACGCAAAATCCATCATGATGTCTTCCCATTTCCAACTCAGGATCGACATCGGTTGCAATAATCCATATGGTTTTCTTCTTTCAGCCTTCAATTGTTGACACACCCGACATTTCTTTACATAAGACATAATATCCCGTTCCATATTTCTCAACCAAAATGTCCTCTTCCAATCCTGATACATTTTATTCCTCTCAGGGTGGATTGTATACCGAGATCAGTGAGCTTCCTTCGAGATCTTCTCCTTCAACTCCTTATCATCTGGTACACATAATCAATCTCTAAACCTCAATACTTCATCGGCTCGAACATTAAAATTGATTTTGAAATCTTTATTCAGATCACCCAAACTATCCATAAGGAAAGAATCATTTACCTACTTTTTCTTAACCTCATTTATCACTTCCGGCTAAACCTGAAGGTATGACAAAATCATCTGATCATCCCGAACATACCACTGAATATCATATTGCTTCAGATAATCTAATATCTCTATCTATTTTATCTGAAGGCTTGCCACAAAAATATGATCAACGGCTCAAAGTATCGGCAACTACTTTAGCCTTCCCATGTCTGTACTGAATCTCAAAGTTATAATCCTTTAGAAAATCAAGTCACCTCCTTTGCCTCATATTGAGTTCCTTCTGCAAGAACAAGTACTTCAAACTTTTATGGTCCGAATAGATACGGAACTTCTCACCATAAAGGTAGTGTCTCCAAATCTTTAGGGCAAATACTACCGCAACTAACTCCAGGTCATGAGTTGGATAATATTTCTCATGCACTTTTAGTTGTCTAGACCCATAATCTATTACTTTGCCATGTTGCATCAATACACAACCCAAACCCGCCTTAGAGGTGTCACAATATACCTCAAAGCCACCCGATCCCTCGAGAATAGTCAACACCGGAGCAGTTGTTAGGCGATCCTTCAATTCCTAAAAACACTTGTCACATTCTTCAGTCCAATCAAACTTTACTTCCTTCTTTACTAATCGAGTCAAGGGCATAGCTATCTAAGAGAAATTCTCAACAAATCTCCTATAATATCCCGCCATGTTGAGAAAATTTCTAACTTCAGTCACCGAGGTAGGTCTACTCCAGTTAGTAACCGCCTCTACCTTCTTCGGGTCTACAGCAATGCCTCTGTTCGAAATCATATGTCCCAAAAATATTACCTCCTGCAGCCAAAACTCACATTTATTTAATTTAGCATACAACATTTCCTCGCGAAGTACTTGGAGAACAATCCTCAAATGAGTCTCATGTTCCTAATGACTCTTAGAATATATCAAAATGTCATCAATGAACACCACCATAAATTTATCCAGATACAATCTAAATACCTGATTCATTAGATCCATCAAAGTAGTAGGGGCATTCGTAAGACCAAATGGCATTACGAGGAATTCGTAGTGGCTGTACCTCGTCCGAAAAGCAGTCTTGGCCACATCTTCTAACTTAATCCTTAATTGGTGATATCCGGACCTCAAATCAATCTTCAAGAATACCTGAGATCCTTGTAATTGGTCAAACAAATCATCAATAAGCGGCAATGGATATTTATTCCTAATTGTGATTTTGTTCAACTCATGATAATCCACACACAACCACAAGGACCCATCTTTCTTCCTTATAAAGAGTGCCGGAGCACCCTACGGAAATACACTCAGTCTAATAAAGCCCTTGTTTAACAATTCCTGCAACTACAATTTTAACTCTTTCAATTCGGCGGGTGCCATACGGTAAGGTGCTTTAGAAATCGAGATAGCTCCTGGAATAACTTTAATCTCAAATTCAATCTCCCTGTGAGGTGGTAACCCAGGCAACTCCTCCAAAAATATATCCTCAAATCACATACAGCTAGAATATTTCTAGCTGGTACACTATGACTCCCAATGGTGCTGGCATATGCTAGATAAGTATGGCATCCACTTTTCATCAAATGCTTGACATGCAAAGCATAAATCAATACATGCATCTTCTTTTTCCTAATGCCTTGAAATAAGAAGGGTTTCATTGTTAGAATATCAAAGCACACCCTTTTTAGAAAACAATCAATACTGATATGAAATTTAGTTAGCTAGTCCATCCCCAAAATAACATCAAAATCACTCATATCCAACAATATCAAGTCTACCATCAAACATCTCCAATTCACCTCTACCCTACAATTCGGATACATAACATCAGTAACTACTGAGGATTCAGTAGGCGTTAATACAACTAAAGAATAATCTAAAATTTGCGGGGTCGACACAATATAGTATGTGAATTACAGGAAAATAAAAGAATGGGTAGACCCCGAATCAAATAATACAAAAGCTGAAACTCCATAGATAGAAAAGGTACCTTCAACAACGTTCAGAGATGCCTCAGCGTCCTATACCGTCACTGCAAATGCCTTAGCCGAAATGGTTTGCTTCTTTGCTTCAGACCTCTGGAGCAACGGACAATCTTTAATCTAGTGGCCCTACTGTCCAAATCTAAAACAAGCTCCTGTCACCTTGCGACAAGGATACCCTGTATGCTTCTTCCCAAAGGTAGCACAATTAGCCACAGACCGCTGAGAACCAATCACTAACTGAACTTTAGTGATACTCTTCCCCTTGTTTACCATCTTCACCTTTTTAGATGGCCCCGAGGGCCCTACATTTGATCCCGTGCTATAACTCGCCCTGCTAGTGGCTCTCTTCGCGAAGAAATTTTGTGTCTCCGATTCCTCCTCATAAATCAAGGCTTGATCTAGAATATCAGCATATGTTTGGAGCTTGTGAGTCAACATTTTCCTTCTAATATCATCCCTCAGTCCTTGCTTAAATTTCTTTGCCTTCCTCAATTCGTCCTCCAAAAAATACGGCGCATAATGAGACAATTCAATAAATCTTACATCATACTCCGCTACAGTCTGGTTTCCCTTTCTAAGTCACATAAATTCTTGCTCCTTTTAATCCTAAACACTAGACGAGAAATACTTTTCCATAAAAACTTCCTCGAATATGTCCCAAGTTATCTCATCGTCGGGCACTCCTAGAGCCCTCTTTTTCATGGCCCACGAGCTATCGGCCTCACCCTCCAACTTATATACTGCAAACATGACCTTCTCTGGTCAAAGCATTGGATCACTGCAAAGATCTGTTTCATTCTCCGGATCTAGATATATGCCTTCATCGGATCAGGTTCACCCAAAATTTTTTGTGCTCTCTCCGCCGTAAACCTATCGTACGTAGTCGGAGCAGGATTTACTGGAGCTGGCTCAGATGCAAAGACCATAGCCATATAATGCTGCTCTATCGATTCAACAACATTTATTATCCTTCCCAACAAGTTCACATATTCGGCTCCTCGGTCGTGAGGAGTACTAGCACCCCGCGGTTATTTCTTCTATCACTTCCACTAGCCATTTTATATCCTATAACTAAAAATAATTACAACATTAATAAACCTCAAGAAGTCAGATTAGAGGAATGGGGTTGACAATAGTTCAATATAAATTAGGATTAGCCTAATGGTTATCACCTAGACACCCGATTTGATCCTAACTACCCTCAACCTATTTCTACTTAAACTTAAAAATAAGCTTTCGCTTTAAGATCGATCCATCCTAAGGCATCTCCTTTCTCTGATACCAACTATGACGGAATGGATTTTTTTACCTCCGTCAACAATAGATAAACAAATACCTAATAATATAAATATTTGTAGAAAATTGGGTAGAGTTTCTCCTAAAACTGGGCAAAAATCTAATACAAACAATATGTAGCTTTTACAATTTGGACAATTATACAAACAAATAAACATTCACATTCATTCATCAACAAACACAAGATCAACAAAAAATACCATAACATCCATGGCTCCAAGATAATATATCCTATCCACTATCTTGGTTCAAAAAGGAGATGACATCTAAGACCTGTATAAATCAAAAAATAAATAGCGAAAGCAGAACTATGTCCAAAATATAAACCTGCGAAAGCAGAAATACCATTCCAGCAAAAATACATAACCATTAATACATAATTTTCATCCACAATTTAGGCATTTACATTCAAACTAATAACACTCCCAAAGTAGACTTTGAAGCTCCCAAAATTTTCAAGATAACTTTAAGGCTTCCAAAAGTCTGCTGGCTAGGCTAAATCTTCTCCTTCTCGCCAAGAACTAACTCTACTGTATCATCTGGAGGAGGCAAAATAAAAGAGTGAGCTAAAACCTAGCAAGATATAGTAAAAACATGCAAGTATAATGGTTTCATGCAAAATATATGTACAGATAAGTAGGACCATAGAAATATCTGAAGAACAGAGAAGTACATGAAAACAAGAGAAAGCATAATTTTGTATAACGTGCTTTTAATATCATAAATCACTAAAACAGGCATCAAAAATTAGAATCCTGTATCAAATTCTATGACTTCTAGAAATCCAACTTATTATCCTAAGAACCAACTAGTAGACCCTACTAGCCGACGAGATAAATAATTGAGGATAGATTGTGTTCGCTCAACACAATCCAAGGCCAGAAACAGAACAAAAGTATCCCTTCTAGCGAGATCAGAACAGAACAACCTCCCGAAGGCAGGTCAAATACATAATTTCTACCACCTAGGTTAACGCCCTGAGGAAGGGCGGACCACGTATAAGTCCATGGACAGAGGCATGCCGGATAACTTTACCTGACCGTATATCAGTCCTAGATACTAATTAATAGAATCAAAAATTTCTTTCCACTTATTTATTAGCTTTTAACTCATCGTACTTCAACAGGCCAGTCTGATTTATATAAATAACCTTTTAGATAGCTTCAGAAGTTCACAGTAATTCAACAGCACAGTTTCATGTAAATTTTTCAGATAAAACCCAAAGCATGAGCAATAATCATTCACAAATAAACCTTCACATATCAGAATTTAAGGATTTTAAACACCAAAATCCCCAATTTTCATTCTAGGGTTTCACACAAAGCTTCCGGACTTAAATTTCACACTAAACACATGCTTATTTATGAAATCAAAGTCATATATCACAATACATATACAAAATCATGCAACTAAACAAAAATCCTTAAATTGTTGAGCTAAGGTTTGCCACAAAACAACCAGACACAAAACGAATGCAAAACGTGAGCCAAAACAGAAAATCGAAGCCACAATTCATAATAATCACATGTATACACAAAATCTAACCAAGAAGTTATGAGAAATATGCTTTATTTACATTAAACATGGAACAATATGATTTTAGAGTATGAATTCCATTTTAGAATAATAAAAAGCGGTAAAAATTAAAAATAACGTCCGAAGTACACTTGTCTTCACCCGATTTACCATTTTCCTCACTTTGATCGGATGAAAATTGGTGAAGAATCTTTTCTCTTCTCTTTTCCTCCCCTTCCTTCTTCGTGCTGCTATCGTTCGAGCCCCCCAAACCCTTCTCTTCTCCTTTTATAACAAAAACAAAATCAGTCGCTGGGGAAACAATTGCACCTGCGCTCGAGCGTGCGGTAGGCGCGCAGTGAGTGTCGGCTCCCTACCAAGGCTTCGTTCGAGTGCCACAGGCGAGCAGCAAGCGAGGCTCTATTTGTTTCTGGCACCTGCTGCCACGCTTATGTGAGCGGCAGGCGTCGTGCAGCTGTGCAGCAAATCCGTATGCAGCAGCCGGTTTTCCTCTCTTTTCACTTATGAAACCCATTCTTCCATGTATATTTAGCCTCATCTTGATTATTATTATTTTAATTACTTTTAAATTATCATATTTCGGAATCGGGACCTCACGCTATATGTTCTGCATCCAAGTTGGCAAAACACTTTCTTTTTTTTGGTAAATAATTATATTGTATTGAAAGAAAGAAAGAAAATACAACACTTATGTTATATTCCAAGTGTTTTACTGACTTGAATATAGAATATAGTAACAAGGGTAGCCCCCAAAAGTCATAAACACAATAAAACAAACAAAACATCATAGATCATGTGACACTATATAAAAGTCTCCAGCTCAGTCGTCTAAACATCAGGTCGGCTACCGGTGTCAACTCTGAATCAATCAGTCCATATACCGGGAATATAGAAAAGAGGGAACCAGGAAGCCCAGTAGAGCTCCAAGCCTCCCAATCTGAAGATGAAGTCATCAAAAAACCATATCATCACATCCTCCCAGACAAACCTGTAGACTGGCCTGTCACATCAACCCGGCTAGCTACCAGTCATAGACCTATGCCGGACCTGTCGCAAAGCTGTAGAAGCCGACCGTGCAACGCAAGATAATAGACCAGCCAATGTAGAGAAGCCAACCCATCACAGCAGCGAGATCTACAGAAGCCAACCCATAACAACAGCCCAAGGAGGTACACAGGAAAAAGTTACCAACCAAGATAGACAGCCCACTGACAAACAGCAATCCCAACACTAAAAGAGTCAACAGAATAACCAGCCATTCAATCTGCCATCCGGGAACCAAACACCAAGAGATACAATAAATATATATGTATTTATATATAATTAAATATATATATATCTATATGCAAGAATTTTTTTTTATTTTTTTTTATTTTTTTTTTTATTTTTTTTATAAGTTCCAACGCCTCAAAAAGGATCGGTCTGCCCCTCTGGACGTGTCTAAATGAATTTGTGGCTTGCTACGAACCCCATTGAATATATGGGAATATAAAAGAGTGATATCCTGAATATGAGAGTTTTGGAATGTACGATTGTTGCGCTCCTTCCATATAAAATAGATCGTGGCCGCAAGGGTCAGTCGTTTAGATTGGGCCTGCAAGTTTTTTCCTTTCCATTTATGTGCAGCCCAAAGGATATTTTGAGACCATTCAGGGTAAGGCCAATGGATGCCCATTCGCCGCCGGATTAGATGCCATAAGGAAGCCGAAAAGGGGCAGGAGAAAAAAAGGTGATTATGGTTTTCATCCCCCGATTTGCAAAAAGTGCATATTGTTG
>JAOVVI020014947.1:0-11347 GCA_028571085.2 Nepenthes alata | reverse complement strand
AACAATAAAAGTACTAATGAATAAGGAAGACGAACCGTAGAAAATAAAAGATGATTATTTGTAAGATATGAGATATCTTACTAATTATACGATCAAATTATATCTCGTGGGTAACACTATTTAAGAAGTTATCATTTTATCGAATCCAACAGAAGTCTAGATGAATCTTGAGAGTTGATACAAGTCCAAATCCAAGTCATTGACGTCAAGGTTATATGTGAATAAGAATTTCTAGGTCCTTTGATTTCAAAAGGGAGACATTTCGTGAAGAACTTAAACGAGTTGAATCAGATTTTGACACAAATATCGATGCTTGATGACAATATCAAGGATAAAAATAAAGCGTTGTTGTCAGCTTCCGTGCTGCCCTCGTACGATTATATCATCATGTAGCTAATGTTTGGGAATGAAGAACTTAGCCTTGATAAGGTCATCACTTCTTTATTTATAAATGAGTCTAGGTATAATAGAAATGATGAGATTTCAAGAGAGCCGAGGGTCGTGGTGTCCACTAGTAGTAAGGGGCACAGAAGATCAAGGGACTGAGATGGCAATTTGGAGAGGAGCATAAGTCGGTCCAAGCTTGCCAATAGTGGTTCCTCTCGGTATCAAGGAAGTCTTTTTTCACATCCTATTCGCCCAGAGGCTGGGATATTGAAGATAAGTAACGATGAGTTTTCAAAGGGAGTTGGCATTGAGGATGTTAGTTTGTGGACAAATAAAATGACGAAACTCATTTTGAGAGGCTTGCAACATGCTCCGGATGTCTGATCAAATATGATTTCAATTGGAAAGTTTGATGGGGAAAGCTTTTACATGGCGTTCGGTGAAGGCCAATGTGTTCAAGCTCACTAAAGACTTTTACATGGAAGCTCACTAAAGACGCATCGGTTGTGACAAGAGGCAAGTGTTCAAGCTGATATTTGATGGAGGCTTTGGTTATGAAGGGTAACGCCAATGTGATTAACGGGTGCATTGATCAAGGTGGCAAGAGGAGGAGGCCGAATTGAAGTGCAAAGGAGCGGGATTCTTTAATGGAGAAGTTGAAGGGGAGTGAAAATATTCTAGGTTCAGTGGAACAAAAGAGGGTATCATTCAAGCTTACGAAGACTGACGTCGAGCTTCTCGTGGAGAAGTTGCTAAAGGATAAGATATAGCAGTCATCAGTAAAGCAAGGGGTCCCTTATAAGACCGTGAGGGAAAGTTTGTTAGATTTTGGGTCAATCCCTTGTAGGTCCTACAACTAATGGACAGATCATCTGAAGGACACGTGATGTTCATGCATGGTACACTTAGGCAGATATGTTAAACAAGGGTTGCACGAGGTTTGTGCGATGATCATTCAAGTGACAAAGGTCATTGGAGATTTATTCGAGAGTTGACCGATGGGTGGTTGAGTGTCATTCAAGCAACAAATGTCACTGCAAGTTCATGAGAGATTCGATTGTGGGTCAATCGATGGTCAACCAAGTAATGGAATTCACTGGAAGTTCATTCGATGAGCAGTCAGGAAAAAGGCATTTATAATGAACAAGTAGTATCTACGCCTGGTAGGCACCCAATAGACAATCATGTGCATTTAGGCCAACATGGGTGTACTAGATGCATGCCGAGTGGTTCTTGTGTATCAATTCCAGTGAAACTAACACTTGAAAGGCACGTGCATAGATTGCTCATCGGGGTTACACCTAATGGACGCGAGGAACACACGTGCGCCAATACTGTTATAAAGTCACCGCTGTTGCGATTTTAGGGCAATTCAAAATCATTTTACAATACGAGAAGCGCCACACAAGAGAGAAGATAGAGAAGAGAAAGAGATTTACTTCTGGATGAGATCCGACTCAAGTTTAGTTCTTCGTCAAAGTTTGGTAAATTATTCTAGTGTGTTCATAGGATGTATTACTATTTGGTTATTCTTATTCTCGTTATTTTTTCTCTTATGAGTTGTTAGGTTTATTTGAAATTGTGTTCGACCGGTCGTTCACTTGGGTTGTAGTGAAGAAATTTCAGAGAGGTTTATATTTGTAACCGCCACTATTGTTATAATGGATTCAGGAATTTATCTTGTAGTTTTTTCTTAGTTGAAAAAGGTTTTCTACGTTAAATATCGTTGTATAACTCTTTTGTACTTAGTTATGTTGTGTTCATTACATTCAAGTGTTTAATGATTGACGTTTAACGTAAGATTCGGGTTTATTCCCCTTCACTGGTTGTGTGTGTGTTCCGTTGAAAAATTGTGTTCAATTAATTGGTAATAGTGCATCTTACATTAAGATTAAAATGCTGTTATAGAGTGGACTGCTCTATTAATTGGTAATTGTAATACTACATCTTACATGAAAACCTACGATTTTGAATGAAGAGAAGGGTTTCTGCTGTTTCAATAATTCTTCCGCTTTCAGATAAATTCTCATGTCTATGCCTCATAAATAAACCTAGCTAGTTGATGAATTGTTGTCCTGATCTACCATGAGAAGAATGAGTCTAAAACCGAAAGTTTGTTTTATGCCTATCCTATAGCTTTTTATGTTTGTGTGATTTAAGCTTATACCAATTAAGTAGACAGGATAGTGGTAACCTTATTTATCCATCAAAAAGTGAAAAAAGTAACCCCTCTGTGAAGAATTCAACAAAAAATACAACGAACACCCTTCTCCTTGGGCCCTTTTGTACTCCCTCGAGCCTCAAAAAAAGGATGAGTTCTTTTTGGTAGCAGTTAGCCCACGTAGGTGAACAGATATCCTATTAGATTTTATCTTATGCTGCCGTTGTGCAGTCTTTGCTTGTATGACTTCTATAGGAATGAAGATGATGGCAACTTTTGTCATCCCATAACTTAACCCTTATAGCCTTTAACTTTGTAATTAGCTTTCACATATTTTATCTAGTGTGAGAAACTGGTTTTAAGACCCAACTACATGCCTAGAGGGGTGAATAGATGAAAAAGGCGCATAAACATGAATATGCAATAACATATACAGAATTGCCAAATCTAGATGAAAAAAAATTAACTCAGAAGTCATCACTTCTTAATAAGATAAGCATACACAGTGAATGAAATATAGATGACACTTGATCTTGTTGTTAGAGAAAAAACTTGAGAATAAGAATTCAAAAGAAAAACTCTCTGAACTATCAGTCGCCAACTAATAAAATTTGCTACAAAAAGAAGTCAACTTACGACAAGTGGTAAGACGCGGTAGCCTATAGTCAACTAACCATAGACTTGTGACTATTGGAAAAACTCTTCGGATTTGCAACCTTACAGCATAAATCGGAACCTCTGGCTTCTTCCTAGTGGAAAAGCTTGAAAGAACTCGTTCTAGACTGTAAGAACTTTGTCTTCCTTGCCGTTGAAATAACTCTGAAAGTTTACATGGTTAGGATTAAGTGTTCAGAGGTAATGGTTGAGAGAAATTCAGACACAAAATACAAACCATGAGGAACTTATGGATTTCTCTCATGTAGCTCATTCTCCCTGAAAAGTTTCGTCCTTCTTTCTTTTCAGATTCAGTTTGTGTCTTCTGAGAGATTAAGGGCTGGTTTTAAATACAGAAATCACTGCCAAAGTACTTTAGAAAGTGGAAAGTGGGGATAAATTGTCTTCTGCAAGAGAGGATGTCATGCAAAATTTGTGCACTGACTCTCTACCAATTTGTTGCTTAAGCATTCAGTCCAGCAAGAATCAAGCCGGTGCTCTTGGCCTGCACTTCAATCGAGCACCATTGTGCATTAGTCAGGCAGAAGCTTTTGTCCAATACATTGCGCAAGCGAACAGTCATGCAAACATCAAACAGAAGCTCTATAAAACTATCATGCTCTAGTAAAGTATCTTGCACAAATCATGTTGACTTTCTGACGTTATCATGCTCTACCGAAGTGTGTCGCCAACATCAAGCAGTACTGTGGCAATTGCATGCTCAGGCGACATTCAGGTAGAGATGGAGCACAAGCTCTTGGGCAGAAATCTGCTTGGGCATGCTTCAAGCACTGTGGAACTGATTTTTTCCCATAAACTACTCGAGTCCTAACACAAAAGTCTAGATTCTAATGGTGCGACCCGAATTGCATTACATTGTCACTGAGACTGATAACACAAACAGACGTAACATAGTTGTTGAGTAAAGGGTAGACAATACTCGATGTTATTTCGTCTGACCACTTTGAGCTTTATGCTTCCTATTTTCTAAAGTTGGTTTGTCGAACTACTATACAGTACTATCAGACGGTAAATTTGTGAATAGATATGACAAGAATGTAAACTCCAGTAAATATTGTAGGTTACTTGATTGGCCATTGCCTTATGGACATATCTAGCATGGTGTTGATTGACTAGTCAGAATATACCATGAATTAGTATTCCTTTTCTTTTATACTCATTTCCATCCTTGTATGCTGCACTCAACGCATGCCTTGATTGCTTGCTAAATTCGAGATATTTTGTTTAGTACCCATTAGCTTTCTCCTAATGCCGTCAAAATTTTCTATACCTTTTCAGCTGTCTGGCGGTAATAATGCCGTCAAACAGGTTACTGTTTTGGTGATTAAATGTGCATTCATTTGCAATTTCCTGTTTCACAATTGATATTCTAAATTCTGTTGTAGTCTAATTGCAGGCAAGGTATTTGTTCCCTGATGAGTCAAAGGTGAGTGAACTTGCCAAGGTGCTTCAAGAGAAGAGAATTGGCATTGTTGCCCATTTCTACATGGATCCTGAGGTCCAAGGTGTATTAACTGCTGCCCAGAAGCAGTGGCCACACATCCACATTTCTGATTCATTGGTTATGGCTGACAGAGCTGTCAAGATGGCTGAAGCTGGATGTCAATTTATTGCCGTTCTCGGTGTTGACTTCATGTCAGAAAATGTCCGTGCAATCCTTGATCAGGCTGGCTTTGAAAAGGTACATTTCATGGTAGTTTCTTGTTATCAGTTTTTCCAAATGATAGAATTCTGCCACTGTTGTCAATTTTGCTTTGGCCAAAAACAAAAAAAATCCCTCCTCAAGGTTAGAGCAAGGATGACTTTTTTGCATAACATGTCACAAGTCACAACCCACTATATAGTTTTTTGCGAGTTGAAGAACCCCCTCCCCCTCCCAAAAAAAAAAATTGTTAACTTCATTGGCATTGGCTTGTTATAAAACTCAGAGAATCAAGCTTATTTACCAGGGATTAGTTGAACTGCTTGTAACATTGGAATTTATATTTCCTAGCTAGAAATTCACCCCGACACCCCGCACCCCCGAAAAAAGAACAAGAAAAAAGGTGCATTGCCAAATAATATTCCCCACTTTGCTTGCTCGAAGAATCTAGTCTGGATATAAGATCTCCTGCTTTGGAATGAAATCCAATTTTTTCTGGTCCCCAAATTGAAGTTAGTTTGTCTGGGGGTCTACAAATTTAGAAGTAAATGGCCCACTGTCTCCTGTATTCTTCCTACACAATGCGTACCTAGTTCAACGTCACCACGAGTGAAAAACAAACTAGTACCAACACGCAAAATATGCTCTCTATTTTGTATTCAATTATACAAGTTAGCATTCTATAAGAAAGTAAACCTGGGCCAGATTTTCATCATGGTGTGGGAAACTTCTAGTGTTGGGCCAATGATGTTAAGACTAGAGATGAGAAAGGTTATGCTAAAAGCTTAATTGTGGCCTCTATTTATAACAAGAATTGTTGATACGCACTGTGCCAAGAAAAGTTAATGGTTATACAAAAACTGTGATTTCAAATGTGATTCCTCTTTGTTACCATGTCATTTTTATCTGGTGAGCATAGAGAAAGAGGAAAAGAAGCTTTTATATGCATGAAATATTCCTTAGACATGAGAACAACTTATGTCAATTTTTGAAATCTTTCTGCTGAAAATAAACATTAAGTTCAGTGATCTGGGAAGGAAGCATTTCCAAAAGAATTAAGGCAGATAAAGAGCACAGGTGACAATGGATTGGCTTGAATGGGATGCCAAGATGGCTAAATAGGTTGCCCTTTCCGTGTAGTTGAACTCACTTTCAGTTTCATGTTATATGATTCTACTGGGTTGTTAGGTATTTGGGTCCTATGGACTTAATTGGTCGATTTAATTGCACCTAGTAGCTCTAATAAGGTTGACAAATTCAAACCTGAACCCGTTCTGGAGCCTCAATATATTTGGCGACAACATTGGTTGCTGCTTTTTAAAAGGGAGAGCCCGACGTATGAAGTTTCCGCTATGTGCTGAATCTGAAAAAGTGTCAGACTATTCTTGGATCTATTGTATACAGTCTTATATTGTATTATATAGGATTCTGTTTCTACAACTTGAACTTGTTTCCAATTTTGGTTAGTGCCTTCACTATAAAAAAAAGACTGCAAAAATGTTATCCCATACTCTTGGTGATTACAAAGACACTGGTTATGGAGATCATACAATAATACAATTATTGAACTAACTGGAGCAGAATGGAAACTAAAACTAGATTAATAAGCCTCTCCACATAGTTGAATCACAGCCAAAGTGGACGTCGGGTTATTGATTTGATCCGATAGCTCAATACTATACTCAAATACTCTTTTTATTGCCTATTGCACAGGAGCTTTGAGAGTCTAATCTTACTCTAGATTGCATCAAAATTGTGTCACTTTCCCACAAGTAATGTCAAATGTGGCTAAAAAGCATAGAAGTTCAATAACTGTTTTTCTTCTCAATAACTTTAAGGTGATGTTTCTTGTAGGTCGGAGTTTACAGGATGTCAAATGAACGAATTGGTTGCTCATTGGCCGATGCTGCAGCTACTCCATCCTATATGAACTATCTTCAAACAGCCTCACTGTCTCCACCTTCTTTGCATGTCATCTACATTAATACTTCACTGGAGACGAAAGCACTTGCTCATGAACTCGTGCCCACAATAACTTGTACTTCTTCTAATGTTGTGCAGACCATTTTGCAGGTCTGTACACAATTTATATCAATTTGTCCATTACTTCATTCCATATGCTTTCTTATTTTTCATTTCAGTGTAAAAATTATGTTTCTTAAGCAAAATCTTTCGAATATTATGGCGGCTTCTCTGAGTTTTGAGGCCTTATGTTTCCCTTTTCCCAGGCATTTGCTCAAGTTCCCAACTTGACCGTATATTACGGGCCCGATTCCTACATGGGTGCAAATATTGCAGAGTTGTTTCAGCAGATGACTATGATGTCCGACGAAGAAATTGCTGAGATACATCCTCAACACAACAGAGACTCGCTTAGATCATTGCTTCCTCAATTGCGCTATTATCAGGTGGTTACCAGTGTGTTTCTGGATGTGTTTTATAAAGGGCATCAAAAGTAATACTCTTTTATTAGAAGAACTTTCACTGGTAACATAATCAATTTTTTTTTTTTTTTGGTGTAAGGTTGCATAGTCACATTTTTTCCAGCAATATACAATTACTTGTACAATATATATAAAAAGTACGAGTTGTAAAGATAAAAATTTTAAGATTGATGAATGGAGTCACACCAAAAGATAAGATAATGAATGTTGATATTCATAAATATTTTAAAATTATACTTATAGAAGATAAGATATTATAATGATGACTAAGGTTGTTAAGACACCTGGACAATGGCTAAATAAAGTACCTGTGAGGAAATGTAAGTTAATTAAGGTTAAATGAATGAAAAGAAGATGCAAACCTATAAAAAATTGGAGTAATGTGATGAAAAATGAATTTAAAATGACTTCGATGACAAAAGTATATTCATGTGGTTATTCTTACTCATTGAAACTTAAGACTTTGTTTTTGTTATTATTGTTATAATATACAATTACCTATTTGCTGCTTAATTTCTAACCGTCTGGTGATTTTCTTCTTAGGACGGAACTTGCATTGTTCATCACCTCTTTGGACACGAAGTAGTAGAGAAGTTAAACGAAATGTACAGCGATTCATTTTTGACTGCTCATTTTGAGGTCCCAGGGGAAATGTTTTCTTTGGCAATGGAAGCAAGAAGAAGAGGAATGGGGGTAGTGGGCTCCACCCAAAATATACTAGATTTCATAAAACAGAGGGTACAAGAGGCCTTGGATAGAAATGCCGACGATCACCTTCAATTTGTCTTAGGGACAGAGTCAGGAATGATCACTTCAATCGTCGCAGCGGTTCGACCAATGTTGAATCCTGTGGACACCTTTTCCAGGAGATCGGATATCAAGGTTGAGATCGTCTTTCCTGTATCATCGGATTCAGTGACAAGATCATCGAAGAACTCATCTGATCTATCAAAACTCGTTGTTGTACCTGGAGTTGCTAGTGGTGAAGGATGCTCCATCCATGGTGGCTGTGCTTCCTGTCCATACATGAAGGTACTGCATCGTGTCCCTTAAACTATTTCAAACAAGTAAACATTTTATTGTTTATGATACTTTATCACGGGTAATGGGCAATCAGATGCACGGGCTTACCATATTGAAACATATGTGTGTTGATAAATTGTCTACATGAATGATTTAGAAGAAGTCAAAGTAGCTTATATGTATGCCTTGGCCTATAACTTCTTAGCTTAGACTTAGGTTGAAGATAATATCCAACACATGTATATAAACCCTAGAGGTGTCCATGCATAAACGTGCCTGCCGCCCACACCTGTTTGGACAGGCAATGCGGCATTGATTCCTTCATTGACAGCTCCCTTCGGTCCTTAATCAATATCAGAGACAGATTTGTACAGGATTCAACGTTATGTGAGGATTGTGTACTTTGTGGAGTGCTGTGAGAGACCCTCTTGTTGGGAGGATTGTGTCCCTAAGTTTCACTTGTATAGTGGTTTGTTAAATGTTGCCATTATAGTGAGGGTAATGTACAAAAGTAAGATGAAGTACTGAGAGATTTATGTTCAGATGAGGATTCTTGATGCGGATAGACTCACACAATGTGGAGATTGTTGATAATATGCAATTTGGTGTTGGCTCCTGGTTGACTGTTCTCGGGGTACTATCGGCTCCTTTTTGTCATCTGATCCCTTCCTTGTTCTGCTCCACCAGATGAATTCTCTGACGGCACTCCTGAAAGTTTGCCGACAGCTGCCTGACGAAATCGGCACTCTCTCTGCGTATGAAGCAGGAAGATTCAATTCGCAAACTTCGAGCGGAAAGCCAATTGCAGATGTTGGATGTGAACCGATTCTTCACATGAGGCACTTTCAGGTTTCTGTTGTTGAATTCGTGATTTCTTTTGATTACTTCCTTCTAGTAGTTAATCTCTCATCAAAAAGAAAGAAAAAAACAGCCGCGGTTAGGTCATCCGCCATAGCCAGTATCTTAGACCGTATTTCTTCGTTATTCTTTTCTACGCAGGCGGCACGAGAATTGCCCGAGAAGCTTGTCCACCAGATCCTCGGTCACCATGAAAATGGAAAGGCGGTGTCATTAAGCTGAGAGAACAATGCTGATTTCGCTGGTGTTGAAGACGGTGTCGCCGCCAACAAAGGTGTTCGGCGGTAGTTATGCCGTGGACCGGAAATCTCTTCATACAGTGGGACCAGCTCTCTTATATAATTGTTGAAATTGCACGAGGCAAAATGATGATTGTTTTTAATTTTATTCTTAAAATTTTGGTCGGTCCAGATTTATTATTGTCTTTATTTTAGTATAAGATTATAAAATTATAGCCTATAAAATTATAGGACTATTGAAATATTATAAGATTTTAAAATTATAGGCTGCAAAAAAATATATAAATTAGATGTCAATCTTAAATTGAAGAGATGTTTTGTCATGGGTGATTTTTAAATTATAATTAAATTATTTTACAATTATATTAATATTCAGCTTTATAATGAATTATAATTAATGAAAAAAATAGTTAGAGATATGGTTAAAAAAAAGGATTTAAAGAGACCTTTCAAATTTATTAAATAATATAATATTGTATTAATTAATTAATTAATTGTACAAGTAAGAGTATATAAAAACAAATAAATATGCGTGTGGAATTCAATCAATAAATTAAAATTAATGTCAAGTAAATTATATATACATTGTATATGATATGGTAGATGTAAGGGAATTTGGGTGCTTCTTCATTGATCTAAGTTATTAAGTTGGATATTTAATTGTCTATATTTTAAATTTTAAAAATAAAAAAATATGTAAATGATTTTTTATGGGTATACTATAGTATGGGCTGGCCTATGATCAAAGAATGCTCAAATAGCCTGTTGGACGGTCAACTCAAAGATGTCCCAATAGGAAGGAAATGCCTAAATCCTACAAGGCTCAAAAATGCGATAAACCTGCTACGGGCGAAGCCCAATTTGATAGGCGAACTCGTGCATGGAAAGTAACGATTCTTTCATTATTACACGCTTTCCTAAAAGCTAATCTTCTTAAAAAAAGTGACAATGAACTCAGTGTCAACGTTGGAGTCAAAATAGTCACAATAGTTGAGATGATTTGAATATCTGTTGTACTGTTGAGAAAGAAAATAATTCATCAAATCACACATGTCAAACCCACCAACTCAGAGAATGCCATCATTGTCAGTCCAGAAGAACACGCCACCTTACCCAGAGAATGTGACTCTCATACTATCCATATAAGCCTGAAGTCTTCATTCTGGAAGACACACGCACACTCACAAAAAAACAGAATCTCTCATACTCACTCTCCAACCTGTCTTCAAGAGAATATTCAGAACACATTTTTCTAAAAGAATAAAGAGATTTCCTACAGTTCACTTACGAACGTTTACAGAGCTTGAACAAAAACTTGCCTTCTCATCATCTCTACGTAAGCGTTCATTCCCCAATCCCACCAAAGGCCTCCAAATCGCATAAGATCTTTGTAGCTTTCTGTGAACTATTTCTTAAAGCTTTCAAATTTTCAGGACGTCGCTTCCACTCGCTCTTTAAAAGCAGTAAGCGATAACTCATATTCTCAACGGGCCAACACTCCCGACATACTGATTCTCTCTCTCTCTTTTACTCATCAGTTTACCTTCCCCAATTCAAAGACTGTTTTACCGACTTGAATATCGGATTATTTTCGGTAGGACAACCTTTCGCCGATACACTAACCTCTATTCATTTTAGTGGTGTGCAGGATTCAGACTCAATGAACGAAGTCGGATTGTACCATCCAAATAAATTCGAATTTATTCGAAGTCGGGTTCAGGTACGCATCAGTTTTTATAATTTTATTTTTATATAAAATAAATAAAAACTATTTATATATTTTTTATTAAAGAAAATTTCGTGTGGCTGAAAATTTCAAATTCAATAATCATAATTTTTGGATGGCCTGTATCGCTCCTGGCTTCTGAAATCGTTTAGTTGGCCACGACGTTTAACTAAATGCGGTTGCCAAGTCTGA
>JAOVVI020014945.1:0-11348 GCA_028571085.2 Nepenthes alata | reverse complement strand
AGAAAAACGGTGAAGGAGTGTTCTTCGATTTCTCTTTATTCTCGATTGTTGTCTCCAAAATCTCATATAGTGAAATATATTTCAGTTGACGGATTGTCCCGTGATTTTTTCCTTGATTGAGAATGATTTTCCACGTAAAATCTTGTGTTCATTGTTCATTCTCTATTCTTCTTCTTTGTTACTTCATTGAATCGGAAAAGTATTTCGCCCCTTCTTTCCCAACAATTTTATCGATTCACATATTATTTGATACTCTTAATAAAATTTAATAAATATAAATAAATTATTTATATACTGACTTGATTTATATAAAAAAACATATTTTTATGTTCTGTGCAATCAAACTATAAATTCCCTTATATTTTTTCCCTTTATTTCTTTCTATACGAAAATTATTAGTTTTGGCATAAATAATACTCAATAATAACAATAAAAATATGTTATTAGAACAATTGCAATAATAGTGAAATTATTCTGAACGGTGCCTAATAATATGGATAATAATGTGCCAAAGTTAGATTGAAAAAGTCAATCCCACTCTAAAATTTTTTTTTATTAATGACATATTACAAATTTAAGAACATTAATATAATTTATAATAAAATATGTGAAATATAATATCAACAAATATCATAGCTGATAACATACCAAATAAAATTTAACCCATGAAAAATTTTTAAAAATAATTTTAATCACTAAATATAGCATAAACATCGAGAATCATGTAAAATACAACATGCAGGTTAAATTAATATTTAAAAAAACAATTAAAAAAAATTTGTTAAAAAAAATATGTAATAAAATATTTAATTTTGAATATTAAATAAAAAATAGATGCTACCACTTAGTTATGCAAAAATCTGAAGTCTCTATCCCTCTAAAAAAGAGTATAAGTACTAATAATTATAGATAAATTTAATAATAAATGTTGATATTATTCAACTTAAAATTTTAACAATCTAAATAATATAATAAGCATACCATTTATAATAATAGTTGTAGATAAATTTAAATTAATTTAAATCAAATAAAGTCAATTTAACAAATAAAAGAATATTTTGATTAGTATTGATGAAAGTAATGTACATAGTCTACTAACCAAATTAGTCAAATACGAGTTCGATGATAATATTTATTTATCTAATAATATATTATGATAAATTAATTTTATTTGTAACATTTAAAGAAAATTCATAAAATCAATAAAGGGATAAAGAGAGATATGAAGATATAAACTAAGGTTATAAGTTCTAAACAACTTGTATGTGTGTTTCTCATATTTGGGTGATTTTATATAGATATTTTTTTTAAAAAATTAATATATAATATTTTTATATGTCAATTAATAATATAAGAAATGAATTTAGCTCATAAAAACTTTTATAAGATAATTTTCAAAAATATAAATACTAAATAAAATTTAACCCATAATGTTTTTTTTTTAATAATTTTAATCATCAAACATAGCATAAACATCCAGAATCATATAAAATATAACATGCATGTTAAACTAATATTACAAAAATAAAAAATTATTTTTTTTAAAAAAAAATTATGTGATAATATATATATTCTTAAATACTAATTAAAAAATAGACACTATAACCCATCACACAAAAATATGAGTTCCCTATTCTTCTGAAAAAGAGTACAGGTGCTAATAATTATAGATAAACTCAAAAATTAATGATCTTATTATTCAACGTAAAATTTTAACAAATATTAATGATAGAGTAAAAACACTATTTATAATAATTATAAATAAATAAAAATTAAATTAAATTAAATAAGATCAACTCAAAATATAAAAGCATATTTTCAATCCATACTAATAACAATAACAATCAAATACTATTTACCAATTTAGTCGTATATGAATTCAATTACTATTTATATTTATTCAATAATATATTATAATAAAATAGCTTTATTTGTGAAATTTAAAAGAATATCATGAAACCAGTTGAAGGATAGAGAGGGAGGTTTGCAAGCCCTTAGCAACTTGTATATTATTGTTCATATTTACATGACTTTATATAAACACTTTTTAAAATTTTTAATAAATAATATTTTTTATGTCGGTCAATCATATAAGAAAGAAATTTAACCCATATTTAAAAAATAATAATTTTTAAAAATATAAATACTAAATAAAATTTAACCCATATTTTTTTTTGAATAAATAATTTAAATCATCAAATATAACATGAATATCCAAAATCATATAAAATATAGCATGCAGGTTGAACTAATATTTAAAAAATATATTTACAAAAATTATGTTATAAAATATTTATTCCTAAGCATTAATTAAGAAATAGATGCCATAACCCGTCATACAAAAATTTAAAATCTCTATCCATCTAAAAAATGTATAAGCACTACGGATTATAAATAAATTTAAAAATCAATGTTCATATTATTTAACTCAAAAATTTAACAAATTTATGTGATAGTATAAATATACCATTTATAATAATTATAAATAAATTTAAATTAAAGTAAATTAAATAAGATCAGCTTAGGACATAAAAGCATATTTTCATCGGTATTAATAAAAATAACAATCAAAGACAACTTACCAATTTAATCATATAAGAATTTAATTATTATATGTATTTATCTAATAATATATTATGATAAAATAACTTTATTTTTGAGATTTAAAAGAATCTCATAACACCAATGGAGGGATAAAGAGAAAAAAATAGATAATCTCATGTTGTAAGTCCTTACCAACTTGTATGCTATTATTTATATTTGTGTGACTTTATATAGACATTTTTAAAAAATTTTAATAAATAATGTTCTTATATAAGAAAAAAATTTAACCCATAATTTTTTAAAACAAAAATATTAAAAAAATACAAATACTAAACAGAATTTAACCCTTAAATTAAAAAAATAAAAAATAATAAAATATAGCATAAACATCCAGAATCATGTGAAATATAACATGCAAATTAAACTAATATTTTTTGTTTTAAAATAATTGTTTTAAAAAAATATGTGATAAAATATTTATTCCTAAATATTAATTAAAATAATAAATTCTATAACCTCCTCACACAAAAAATTGAGATCTCTATTCATCTAAAAAATTATATAAGCATTGCTGATTATAGATAAATTTAAAAATCAATGTTCATATTATTTAACTTAAAATTTTAACAAATCTACGTGATAATATATGCATACCATTTATAATAATTATAAATTAAATAAAATAAGATCAACTTATGACATAAACGCATATTTTATTCATTACTAATGAAAATAACATTCAAATTTTACTTACTAATTTAGTCATATATTAATTTAATCACTTTCTGTATTTATCCAATAATATATTATGATAAAATAATTTTATTTGTGAGATTTAAAAGAATCTCATGAAACCAATGGAGGGATAAAGAGAAAGAAACAGATAATCTAAAGTTGCAGGTCTTTAACAATTTGTATGCTGTTTTTCATAATTGTGTGACCTTGTGTGGACATTTTTAAAATATTTTAATAAATAAAATTCTTATATGTCGATCAATGACATAAGAAATAAACTTAACCCATAATTTGTTTTAAACAATAATTTCAAAAAAAATATAAATACTAAATAAAATTTAACCCATAAAATTTTATTAAAAAAATTTAAATCATCAAATATAACATAAACATCCAGAATCATGTAAAATATAACATGCATGTTAAACTAATATTAAAAAAATAAAAATAATTATTTTAAAAAATTATGTGATAAAATATTTATTTTTAAGTATTAATTTAAAAATAAATATTATAAACCCATCACACAAAAATTCGAGATCTCCGTCCATCTAAAAAGTTGTATAAGTACGGCTGATTATAGATAAATTTAAGAATCAATGTTCATATTATTTAACTTAAAATCTTAACAAATCTACGTGATTGTATAAGCATAACATTTACAATAATTATTATGGATAAATTTGAATTAAATTAAATCAAACAATATCAACTCGGTATATAAAAGTATATTTTGATCACTATTAATAAAAATAACAAATAAAGTCTACTTACCAATTTAGTCATGTACGAAACCTACCTCTATCTGTATTTATCTAATAGTATATTTTGACAAAAGAACTTTACTTGTGAGATTCCAATGAAATTCATAAAACCAAAAGATGGATAAGGAGAGAGGAATATGTAAGTTAAGGTTACAAGTCATAAACAACTTGTATGTATGTTGCTTATATTTGAGTGCCTTTATATAGATAATTTTTAAAAATCTTTGAATAAATAATATTTTTATATGTCAATTAACGACATAAGAAATGAATTTAATCCATAAAAGATTTTTTGTAAAATAATTTTTTAAAATATAAATACTAAATAAAATTTATCCCATAAATATATTTAAAAAAACAAATTTAATCATCAAATATAACTTAAACATTTTGAATCATGTAAAATATAACATGCAAGTTAAACTAATACAATGATAAGATAACTTTATTTGTGAAATTAAAAAAAAACAATAGTGAATTCAAAAGAGAGATAAAAATAGAGAAGAAGATATAAGTTAAGGTTGCAAGTATTTAGTAACTTATATCGGTATTGTTTATATTTATGTGATTTTATATAGATTATTTTTAATTTATAATAAATAATATTTTTATATGTTGATTATTGGTATCAGAAAGGAATTTAACTAACAAATTTTTTAATAAAATATTTTTTTTAAAAATATAAATACTAAATAAAATTTAACCCATAAATTTTTTTTAAAAAATAACTTTAATCCTCAAACATAACATATGCAGATTAAACTAATATATTAAAAAAATTAAAAACAATTATTTTAAATAAAATTGTATGATAAAATATTTATTGTTAAATATTAATTAAAAAATAGTTGCTACCACTCCATCATGAAAATTGTTGAGGTCTCTATCCCTCTAAAAAAGAATATGACCACTAATGATTATTGGTAAATTCAAGAATTAAGGTTCATATTATTCAACTGAAAATTTTAATAAATTTAAGTGACAATATAAATACATTATTTATAATAAAAATTATAGATAAATTTAAATTAAATTAAATCAAATAGAATCAACTCGATATATAAAAGTATATTTTGACCAGTATTAATAAAAATGATAAACAAAGTCTACATGCCAGTTTAATCATATATAAATCTGATCACTATCTGTATTTATCAAATAATATACTACGTTAAAATAATTTTATCTGTAAGATTAAAAAAAAATTATAAAATTAATAGGTGGATAAATAGATAGATGAAGATATGAAATAATGTTGTAAACCCTTAGCAACTTATATGCATGTTTGTCATATTTGTGTGGTTTTATATAAATATATATATTTTTTATTTTTAATAAGTAATATTCCTATATGTTGATTTATGGTTTAAGAAAGGAATTTAACCCATAATTGTTTTTAAATTATTTTGAAAAATATAAATACTAAATAAAACTGAAGTCATAAATTTTTAAAAAATAATAATTTTAATCAACAAACATCACATATAGATCCAGAACCATATAAAAATATTTAATAATAAAATAATTTTATTTGTGAAATTTTAAAAAACTTATGAAACAAATAGAGGGATAACAAGAGTGAGAAATATATAAGTTAATGTTGCAAGCCCTAAGTAACTTGTACGTGTATTGTTCATATTTGTATGGCCTTATATAAATAATTTTTTTAATAAATAATATTCTTATAAAAAAGGAATTTAACCCACACAAATTTTTTTAAAAAATAAAATTTTAAAAATATAAATATTAAATAAAATTTAACCCACGAAAAGTTTTTTAAAAATAACTGTAATCATCAAACATAAGAGAAACATAATTTTAATCATGTAAAATATAACATACGGATTAAACTAATATTTTTTTTAAATTTAAAAATAATTATTTAAAAAAAATGTGATAAATTATTTTTTGTTAAATATTAGTTAAAAAATAAATGTTATAGTCTCGTCACACAAAAATTTGAGATCTCTATCATTCTAGAAAAGAATATAAATACTAATGATTATAGATAAACTAAAGAATCAAAATTCATATTATTCAATTTAAAATTTTAACAAATCTAAGTAATTGTTTAAGCACATCATTTACAATAATAATTTAAATTAAATTGAATAAAATCAACTCAGCATATAAAAGCATATTTTGGTCAATATTAATAAAAATAACAAATAAAATATACTTTCCAATCTAGTCGTATACGAATCAAGCCACTATATGTATTTATCCAATAATATATTATGACAAAATAATATTATTTATGAGATTTTAAAAAAAAATTCATGAAACCAATAGGGGAATAACAAGGGAGAGAAAGATATAGGCTAAAGTTGCAAACACTTAACATTATCTCATGACTTGTTTTAAAATTATTTTTAAAAATATAGATACTAAATAAAATTTAACCTATAAAAAATTTTTAAAGAAATAATTTTAATCATCAAACATAACATAAACATCCAGAATGATGTAAAATATAATATGCAGGTTAAAGTAATTTTTATTTAAAAATTAAAAAAATTACATAATAAAATATTTATTATTAAATAATGGGGGAGCCAGAAGCCACACTTTCCGTAGCTTGCTCACTATCCAATGAATTCAAAAATAGGTGTTGTTATTCCATCACGCAAAAAATTGAGGTATCCACCCCCCTTTTTAAAGCAGGACTAATTTAATCTTTTTTAATTATAATTATTTAATTAATATTAAATTATTAAAATATTTTTTTTAAAAATTTAATATTTTTAAAAAATATATTTACTTAATCAAATTTAAACAAATATTATTAAAATAATAAAATTTATTCCTACTTTTAAAAATTAAGATTTTCAATTGTGTCACGCATGTCATAGCGGCGCCCCTTGTTAGGCATAGCAAATGGTCGGTAGTCAAAGTTGCTGCCGAAATCACGGGCAGAGGAGGCGTATTATTCCTAAACACGCAATCGCACGTGCACGTGTACAAGATTTTATGCCCTGTTTGGTTTTGAAGAAAGTGAGTTGAGTTTTTCACTTACCTAAAACCACCCCCCCCAAAAAAAAAAACTTATTTATGATAAAATAAAATAATATTTATTTTGTTATTTTATTATTATCATAACTAAACGAAAGTAAAAAATTAAGAAAAATTCCATTAAGTGGAAGAAAATATAATCTCTGATATTGTCTTTACTTATTTACTATAATAATAATAATAATAATAATAATAGATGCCCTAGTGAAAATTTATTCTATTAACCTTCTTTTTATTTAGCTCTAGTTTATTTTAATTACCTTGTAACATACTTCAACCACGTCGAGTTTTAAGGATTTGGGTGGAAGGGGAAATAAGGGTTTTGGGCTATAAATCATTGTGCACAGTAAGTTGGATGGGCCAATTGTTTCCTGCAGCCCAACATTACTTCACACATGGGCTCCGTTTTGGTGAGCCCAACACAAAACAGGCCTAGAGGAGCCCAGGAAAATCCATCAACGGCGCAAGCTAGCCTGATGCCTTCTTGGGACTGAACATATTTGAATTATGAAAATTTAAAAATGGTGAGAGAGCACAACCATTAAACTTGATGAGTACTATCAACTGGATAGTCCATAATAAGGCCCACTAATAGTAGCCCAATATGGATCAATGAGGCTCAGGAGTTACAGCCCAAAAGATAAGCAAGAAATACACAAGATAACTTCCCAAATTTCACTTTCAATGAAACTAGCAATAATCACTTAAAATTACAGAAACCAGTAAACTGTTCTTACCTAAGGTGGCTATGAGATTGAAAAAATTGCCCATTATAACTATAAATAAACAGCCATCTTTTAGCATAGAGGACCTTTTTTTCAGAGAAAAATCTCAATAATTGCAATTCAAATAAACCGGTCTTATTAAAGGCTGAATATATGACCTGAATGAAAGCAATACTTTCCCTCATAAAAATATCAAAAATGACATCATACAGTCCCACTTGAAAAATATCTACGACCAAATCAAACACCAATTTCATTTAGTTTTTATCAGATAAGGAATTTACTAACTTGAGTGTTAGATAGCCTTCTAAAAAAAAGTTTCATTTGGCCATTTGATTCTCTTATTCTTTATTATATTATGTCGGTCTTGGATTAGAAGAACGGTGACTAGATCATCTCCAATTCAATTCGGATCCGTAGTCGCAATATTAGCGTCGTTTGTGGAAAGTGACTAAAACAGCTTGCTTTACCACAAAACATATAAAAATAGTTAACATACGAACTCACGTGAGTACTCCTGCAAGAGAGAATGCCACTCCTGACAACAACTCTCATTTGGATAGCTGAGAAGAGAATCGGCAGACTCAATTCATGCAGGCAATTAACACGTGAATGGACCATATATCCGAAGAACTTAAGACCCTATCTGAACAGATGGGTCGTCCAAAATCGGACGCCTATTCTTCTGCAACACACATTCCTAGCCCCATAAGAAATAAGCAGAAAAAGAAGCCGGTCGAACGAATGTAGTAGATTTCTCGCCAGGAGAAGATGTCTTCTAGAGAAAGAAGCGGGAGTTGATCTTGATTAGTGGGCCGATTACGCCTAAGGTTCATTAATAATAGCCCAGAACGGCAGAATCCCTGAAGTGAGAAAATGCTTCTTGATCTAGAGGAAGTTTTTTCTTGCCGCCAATTGGCAAAAATATTCAACCACGTCGATTTGAAGCCCAAGCAGAATTGAGAACTTACCTCAATGCCAAAAGATCCCCATGACTCGAGCGGAGGAGAAGTTGGAAAAGATTTGGAACCATCTTTTCTGGAAAAATCCTAAAGGACGCATTGATGATTTAAGGAGATCTCCGTTTACAGCGGAGATACAAACCTGTCCACTTCCTCAAAAATTCAAGATGCCGACCATGGACACCTACGACGAAAGTTCAAATCTAATGGATCATTTGGATCACTTTCGAACACTACTAAGTTTTCAAGGTTTGGATAAAATGACAATGTGCCAATACTTCCCTTTAACTCTAAAAGGAGATGTGAGGATTTAGTTCTACCGAATGCCTCCTAATTTCATCTGGTCATTCCAAGACTTAGCAGATAGTTTTCTTTCTCAGTTCGCCTTCAGTTGGAGGATAGAAAAATAACCCTAGCACTTGACTCGGATCAAGTAGGGGCCAAACGAAAGTTTAAAAAATTTATTGGCTAGATTCACCTCGAAAGCTCGTCGGATTCCACGACTCACTGATGAGGTCAAATTGAATACCTTTATATCAAATCTGGTGCCGGACGAATTTTTTAAGCATTTAGCCCACAGGAATCCACAGACTTTCTGCGAAGTAGAAGTCACGTCACAAGTATACGTGGCATCAGAAGAGGCTAGTGAAGTCAAGAAATCCAATCGGATGAATCCTTCCCATCAAGGGCCACCAAATAAAAGAAAGAAAGATGATGAAAGATTTTATTCAAAGGAGTCCATAAAGCAGTCTAAGGATGGATCAGGAGCGCGAAGGAAGTTCAGACCTTTCAATTTGGCTCTATTAAACGACTATAGGATGAATATATTTATGTAAATACGGGACAAAAAATTCTTCAAATGGTCAAGGGTCCCAAAGAATCCAGAAAGTGGAGATCAAACAAAGTTTTGTCACTATCATCATTATATTAGACATGGTATTGAAGACTGTTGGACTCTATAGAGAAAAATTGAAAATCTTGTTCAGAGGGGATATTTCACTAAGTTTATGAGAAATTCGGAGCATGTCTCTGGAAGGACAGATAGGAAGAAGAAAGAAGGAACGTAGAGTGGCGTGAGGAAATAAGGGAGAAAAAACCTAATATAAATTCAAAAAGGTGTGTTCTTTTGAATTCAAAAGTGAGATAATTAAATGGAAGCAAGGTTATCCTTCATTGATGCTCGTCAAACGGCGGCAGCAAAAAAGGCATTGCTCAATGATTGACATGTGGCAAACTCGATGAGACCCGTATTGAAACAATTGATTTTCATATAATTGTCATTAAATCATTCATTTATCATGTCTCAAGCACGTTTAATCCGGACTAATAAAAAATTTGGAGTCATAAAATTCGGAGTCACAAGAAAATTTGGAGTGGTAAAATCCAAAGTCATAAAAATTTGGAGTTAAAAAAATCAGAAATGATGAAAAATTCGGAGTGGCTAAAAATCTGGAATGATGAAAAATTCGGGATGGTAAAAAATTTGGAGTCACAAAAATTTGAAGTAAATAAAAATCTAAAATGACAAGAAAATTCGGAGTGATAAAAAAATCTGAAATCATAAAAATTTGGAGGGACAAGATTTTGAAGTGAATAAAAATTCGGAGTGACAAGAAAATTCGGAATGATAAAAAAATCTACAGTGACAAAAATTCAGAGTCACAAAATCCAAAGTCACAAAAATTCAGAGTGGATAAAAATTCAAAATGACAAAATATAGAGTGATAAAAAGCCGAGGTAATTTCATACTGAAAAAATTAAGATATGATAGTTTCAAACTAAACAACAGATATATAGAGTAAGGAATATGTTCCATTAAGGAGGCATGCCAGAAGCTAAAAATCTTAATCATTTGATATAGGGGGCTAGTGATGGGTACTATCGATTGGACAGTCCATAACAAGGCCCACTAATAGAAGCCCACTATGGATCAATGAGGCCAAGGAGTTGTAGCCCAAAAAGTAAGCAAGAAACACTCCGAATAACTCATCATATTTCACTTTTATTGTAACCGGTAATAACCACTTGAAGTTATGAAAGTGGGTCAACTGTTTTTATCTAAGGTGGTTATGAGATTTAAAAAACTGTCCATTACAATTATAAGTAAACGGCTATCCTTCAGCATAGAGGACCTTTTTTCCATACAAAAATCTCTATACTAGCAGTTCAAGTGAACCGGTCTTATTAAAGGCTGCATATATGACCTGAATGAAAGTAAGGCTTTTCCTCACAAAAAGATCGAAAATGATATCATGCATTCCCAATTGAAAAATATCTACAACCAAGTTAAATACCAATTTTTTTCTGTTCTTATCAGAGAATGATTTTACTGACTTGAACGTTGTAGAGCCTATTAAAAAAACCTCCATTTGACTCTTTGATTCTCTTATTTTTTATTATGTTGTGCGGGTTTTGAATTAGAAGAACGGTGAGTAAATCATCTCCGATTCAATCTGAATCCGTAACTATAACAAGACTATATTTCAAAAATATTTAAGTCAAACTTATATACGTGGCATGCCAAATAATTTTTATTAATTGACTATACTAATTAAATTATATATTTATATTAATTTTTTACAAAATATTTCAATACATATTGTTTA
>JAOVVI020014944.1:0-11348 GCA_028571085.2 Nepenthes alata | reverse complement strand
AACACAAACTAAGCCCATAATTAACCTATGGACTCTACAGAAAATCCGGCAGAGTTTTCTCTGCAACTGAACAAAAAATCAACAGTACAACCTATTAAATAGACCATTCACAAGCACACATCTAACAAAAGGCTTAACACAAAGCCTACAACACACCACACAAGATCACAACAACTATCATATCATCCATGGCTCCAATATAATACTCTTACTCTACCGTATTAGATCTAGAGAGATGCCATCTAATATGAAATAAAATTTATAACATCAATACAGCGCGGAAGCATACTATAACATCATAATCTGCAAAAACATAACAAAACCATAAAAATAACAACAATGAGCCACACTCAACTCTGAGTGGCTGTCCACAATCCAATACCACATTATGGCCAAATCCTTGGTGCACTCGACGTCCAGCCAATCTCTTCCAGCAAGCCTCTCCTTGCTCTAACTATCTGGCGATGGCTAAGTGTTCTCATCTGAAAGAAAAAATAACAACAGCAAGAGTGAGCTAATAGCCCAGCAAATATAATCATACATAATTCTCGAAGGTACATGCAAGAACTGGAACGGAGGGATACAAGCACTCTCCATAACCATGAAGCAGGAGAGGGAACAGGAAATATCTAGAATCACTTGATTCCCACGGTTCTCATGATTACATTGATGGGTCATTATTCAAAATCACTTGATTCCCACGGTTCTCACGATTACATTGATTGGATATTATCTATTTTTATTATTACATCATCTTTGCAGACCCGAGCTAGTAGACCGTACTAACCAACGATGTGAGAGAACGAGGACAAGAATGTGTTTGCTACACATTCTAAAGCCACGACTATATTTTTAGGTCGGCAACACACGACCACTTGTTGCATCAATGCAACAATCAACAAAATGATTACATCTCGATATGTAGCATTCGACCGACACGCCCCACACCTTCAGGGACCAGGGCAATCCTCATTCTTCCACAGTAGTTTCCTAAAGCGTACAGCGTACCATGAACATCACCCGCTCCCACGAGCGGCCAGAATATGTGGCCAAGTATTCCTCGGGTTCACACCGCGATGGATATGGTATGCTAAAGAATACTACCCCTACGAAACATGATCCTAGTTTCAAGATTAGTTTCAACACTTGGAGAGAAAAATCCACATTTGCCCCACACAATCACAACTCGAGAAATCCCATTCTTAGCACATACATCTCCAACCGGGAGATCATTTCATCACAAGGCACAACGTGGACTCACTTCCATTTACAACTTGGTTCACAACCTTCTGTGGGACTCAATTCCCAAAATCACAACAAAATATTCCAAGTTCACGAGAGTAATTAGATTCCTTACCTCCGATGATCACATATCACTTTGAAACCTCTGGGACTATTCCCTTGCTTCCGGCACATGGATACACATTTTGGAGCTTATATTTACGTTTAAACAGTTAAACGTTACTTCAATATTAATTAACGGGGGAACAACCTATACGTTTCTCAATTCATTTCGGGTAAACAATATCGGATTTCCTTTTGAACATTCGGATGCCGTGAACAATTTGATACTTGAGGGATCGGACGTCCGGTGGATACGTACGCACACTTGGTACACGAGATTTCACATTTAGACTCGATTTAACATAACACGATGATGGAAGCATGCAACTTCCCCTTTGGGCTTTACCCTCAAAGGTTATGATCAATCTCGGTGGAAAATGTCCTAGCGGGAGGACTTTCCTACAAGGGTGGTGGCATCTCGCCCCTCCCCTCATCCGAGAATGGCTTTCCTTTCTTTTCCTACGGCGCTCGGCCCCTGGTTTGGGTGCTTTGATTGGTAAGGAGAGGATGGCTGTCAGGCGCTTTAGTTACAGCTGTCTTGCCCTAACCTGTCCTCCCAGAACAAATTCTCTGGCAGGTGCCGTCGGGTAGTTGTCCAATGCATTCCTTTTTTCTTTTTTCTCCATGTAAGTTTGCTGATGTAAGATTTTTAATTTGTAAAGAAAATTAATGAATGGAGTTTTAAAACTTTGTTCTTTCTCTTGCTTTCTGTCTTCTGACTTTGCCGTATGACTTTTGCATGGTTGAAATGCTTGCATTTAGTCACCATCTATCGGTCGTCCATCGACTTGGTAGTTTAGGCTTACGAGAATCCAACATGCAGTGGTCCGCCTTGGAACTTTATCATGGGATGGCTGGTCAGCCTTGAGGCCATCAAGTCACAGACTGTCAGTGGATCACCTTCGGGGAGCAGCATACCTAGGGGCACCCCTCTTGCTTGGAGGGTGGAGTTTCTTGCATCCTTTGGGCAAGCACCGTCCTTGGGGCAATGGAGTGCCAGGTTGACATTATGTGGTCAAGGCGCTTTAGGGTTAGTATTGGGCTGCCTTCGTTGACCGAAGGTTGTTTGAGAGCAGGACGGGTTCCTTGGAGCTCTCAGAGGCTCAGAATTGGATTGTGTCACTCTAGGACGTGTCCCGGGAGAGCTTGCAGTGGCTTGTTGACCTGTCAAAAATGTGTCCGGGACAGGGAGAAATATGAAGGCATGTCCTAGCCAAATTGGGGTACCCTCGATTGGTCTTTTCTCATGAGCAGTCTTTTTGAAGACTCAGGGACTTCATGTTGGCCTTCCAGTTTTCGAGATTGTTGGGGCTACCCTTGCCAAGTGGCTCAAGTATCATTGGATGTTGTGACTAGTGGCAGTACTATATTCTTCCATCCTCTATAGTTTAGATCTCTATCATCATGACGAGAAGGGCCTCAAACACCTTGGTCTCAGGTTGATCTCTGGCCTTTTGACTTGACGCTTGGCCTAGGTGGAGTCGACCGACCTAGGTTTGGGCCGTCTGGGTCGGGTTCCATCGTTACTGGGTACTCCCATCGTGATGCTTTCGAGAACTATCGCATGCTGGCCGCCGTGACCTCGAACTCGTCTAGGTCTCCTGCCGCTAATTGTTGAGTTGAGAGCAACATGCCCAGAAGTTGTCACTGGGGTCACATAGCCATCATGTCAATCAAAGCACCTGAGCTTGTGAAAGGAAGCGATGCCACGCCCATCAAAATGGCTCATAATGATGCCTATGAAAGGATGTGTTGTAGCGCGCTGGGGTGAAAGCATGTATCGCTACCATTGTGGCGACAAGGCCCTTCAGCTTTGCAAGGGTTGGCTATATAAGCACCGTGCTAATCCCTTTCTTTGTTGTCCCTTCTGCTCTGTGCATGCCTTTGCTTCGTTCTCTAATAGCATTTTCTAGGCTTTACTCTGTCATTTTTTAGTGTTTTCATAGATGGCTTGTCATGATGTTGTTGGCATTTCCATCCTTGTTACTTCCTCATCGAAGGTGCTGCCCCCTTCAGCTTCGGTGCCTTCGATGGATGGATGATGAATGGTTGTTAGAAGAGATGGGAGCTGCCGTCTCAGAGAGCACCGTTACTAGTAGCATTGAGCACCGCCCCGATGCCCATGCTCTAGAGCACTAGGAGGTTTTAGGGAGACCTCTTGGCCTTGAGTCTATTGAATCTTCTCACCCCTTGGCTACATGGTAAGATTCTACAAGCTCTCGCTCTTCGCGGTTGTGCTTCTTAGTGGCTCTTTCGTTTGACTATTCATTTCTTCGCTCTTAGTTATCATAGGGGGTGCTCCGCAAGTTGTAGGAGGGTGTCTGCTTTCTGGAGCAAGTGGTTGCCTGCCTCCTACGAGACCGCGTTGACAGAGAAGAGATGGAGTGGAGAGTCAATGCTATCGTTGGTGAGGCGCTTCAGAGCCAGGAGTGAGCCAACTACCTCAACCAGGTTCTATTCGGGTATGAGGCCAGAGTAGAAGGGCTTTCAAATGTCTACGCCCTGGCCCTGTCCCTGGCCCAGATTGCTTCACTCGACAACGAGTCCTAGGCAAGTTAGCAACAACTCCTCAACCTAATAGGCGCAAGTGCTGAGCGGGAGAGGGAGCTAATGTCCAGACTCCATCCGGAAGAAGTGGCCTCGTTGCTAAAAGGGCGATTTCAAGTGGGCATCCGTCTCTACAAGCTTATAGTCTCCCTCGCTACTCAAAACTTCCCTACAGGTTATCTTGGTGTGAGGAATGCCAGAGCCCAACGTCTGGAGGACGTCATCATATTTCCGGAGGAGGGACTGCGATCTTCGGGGGGTGACCACCCAAAGTAGCCTATAGGTGGATGCAGTTCCCTTTTTTTGTTCTGAGTCCATTGGATACAGTTAGTGTATGATGTAACCTTTTATAAAATAATCCAACAATGTTGATCGTTGTGCTTGTATTTTCCTTATGTGTTGAGATCTCTTGCCCAACTTTTTCTTTGACTGTTGTTGCATGACGTTTACTGTTGGCCTTGACATTGTCTTATTACCGCTTAACAGCCACCATCAGGACCATGTGAGCCGTCGGGGACCTAATGGCCAAAGCGTTTTGAGGACACTATTGGGCCACCATGGGGTCCCACTCTGAGCCCTTGATGTTGGAGGTAGAGGAATCATTGAAGCCGTAGAGGTTGTAGGGGCATCTACTTTGATGCCTCCTGGAGCTAGGGTTTTAGTGTCGAGTAAGGATCTGTCTCCTTTGGTAGGCAATCTGACTGATTATGCCAGACTTCTTAGTTGCTATTTTCCATCTAATAAAGGCCAGTGCCAATGGGAGTTGGAGCCGAAGAGTTCCCTAGGAGGGCCATCTGACAGCTATCTCGTCCAGCCCCGGGATGAAAAGTGGTCTCCCTTTGGATCGACAGGTGGCTTTTGCACCTTTCTCAAGGTGGGCAGCCTACCGTGCATATATTTGGTTTTCAACGGGACAAGTAGGCAAATGTGATCACCTTTGCTGGCACCGCTGCTCCTGGGGGGAATTTTTGCCTCCCCTTCTTCTTTTTATGTGTGGGCTCCTTTGCCCTCTCGTACTCATCCTCCCTAGAGAATGTCATGAGACAGTAACAGATGAGCCTCGCTTAGGGTGATGAGGTTTTTAAGCTATTGCCACTGGGCTCTAGCGGAGTCATAAGCGTTGCCCGCATGTTACCACTTTGGCACTCTATCTTGTTCAGATGATGTCTTTGCTCGCATGCGTCTGAGCCTAGTCTGCTAACCATGGTTAGCTGATAGTGTTCGTTCCATTGAGAGTCGCCACACACATACTTGAAGAAGCCCCTTAAGGTTTTAATGGATGCCTGATGTGGGTCCGATGCCTGATCTGCAAACCCCCCGAGTCATAAAATTTTGACTGCTTTTGGGTTGTTTGATTGCCTGAGTTGGGTGTCTTGGACCGTTAGTAGGTCAGTTTTACGAGTGAGCTGCAACTCGCCTAACTTAGGGACAGCCTAAGTCATTTGATTTCATGCAAGCATTCATGCAAACGAATATATGATGAATATAACAGTTATTTTATTAATTCAAATGTAATAAACATGACAAGCATACCTAGTGATGTATGCTTAGCGTACCTGGGCTTAACACGTGGAAGCGGGTGGTGCCCTTCAAGTTCAGTGGCGGTTGTCGCCTAGGGACCGGTTTGATTGCCTAAGCACATAGCTTTCATGCGTCATGCTGGAGGATTGTAGAGATAGGGATGGCCCTTCCCAATTTGAGGGGGTGGCTTGTGTTCATTGGCAATTTCGCCGGTTGTCTCTCCTCTCCATGGGATTAGGTCTCCCAACTTGGATTGTCAGGGCGATGCTCTAGAGTCGTGACACCACGAGGTCTACTATTGATGGTTTGTTGTACCCACCCTTGCTACACCCTAGCCCTGTTGAGGGCCTCCAGATGGATGGAGGCTCTCGTTCCCTAGGCCAGTAAGAACAATTCTCGCTGAGGGCGACACCACAGTATAGGGCAGCCTTCTTAGCTTGAGAGTTTCCAGCATCCCTTTGCTCCGCCTTTGCCCCACTACTCAAGGGGCCTACCTCAGGCTCTGTAGGAACTCAGTGAGGTGCCCCTTCTTAATCAGTATCTCAATCTCTTTTCACAACTCTCAGTAGTCTTCGGTGTAGTGGCCCGGAGATCGGTGGTATCGATAATACTTTGTAGAGTCTCCCACCTTTGGGTTTTTTGACAGGCTTTGGAAACTTCAAAAACTTTCCATCTCGGATCCTTATAAGGATGTCTATCCAAGAGTCATTAAGGAGGTTTTGTCTTTGGAGTCTAGGCCCCCTATGAGCCACCTCCATTTCCACTTCTTCCGACTGGTGGTGAAATGTGACACAAAGATGCTACTGGGCTCTTGGAACTTCTGGATGGAGAGCGGCCAGAGGTGATAGAATCCAATTTGGGCATCTCCCTGGAGCAACACGGGGAAGCTCAGGCACACCGCAGCTTCATCTAGGCCCCAACAGTCTTGCATGTCTCAAAGATAGTTCAGGCGGTCGATTGGGTCAGAGCTCCTGCTATACGGCTCCACGGGCGGTATTCACAGCTCGCTGGTAGGCACCTGAGACCGAATCTCCATCATGAACAATAAAATTACCAAGTTCATGGGGATTCTGTAGGTATCTTCCTCGAACTCGTATGGTCTTGTCTTCTCTATTTCCTCCTCTATCCAAGGGGAGGATGCAACCCTCAAAATGTTGAGGGGGTCCTCATCTTTGGACGATTCAGAGAGGGAGGTTCGTGCGACTATCGACCCACCGACGCAGGATGCTATAGGAGTCCTCTCCATGGTTTAGAGCAGTTGGTTGTCACAGAAGCGGCGTGGATCTTACCTCGATCCCTGGTTTGGTGCTTTGGAAGTGAACCAAACCTCTTTCTGGAAGGGGGCTGCACCATTTGGATCCTCAATGCTAAGGTGAACGAGCTGATGATGTAGGATCTAGCGGGCCACGCTTTCCTCCAATTCCTACGTTTGGATGCAAATGTTGTGTGGGGGTAGGAGGAGCCCCCAGCTGTAGGCAAGTTGAGTGCAAGTTGTATTCCTTCCTGGCTACCCTTGGGGTCGTTGCCAAGGGAGGTATCATTTCTAACTGAGGTGTGCATTGGAGTATTAGAGTTAGCCATGCTCGTTTAGTTGGTGAACGGTGGTTAGACATTTAGTTGTTTCTCACATATGGTACCAATGATGCGTCCCTAATATCCAAGTTATTGTATAGATTATGGAGCCATTCGATCTTCTACTATGAGTCGAATTGAAGCGAGTCCGGTTTCCTTCTCTATTAACTTAGAATCTGCCCCCACCACAAGCTACGCACAAGAGGTTAGAGGATTGATAAAACTTACTCTCCGATTTATCCTCAAACGTTAAAGTTAGAGATCTTTCCAAAGAAATAGAAAGATGTGTTGAGAAAAACGGTGTCCGACCGGCCAAACAGGAACAAGAAGAAGAGTAGAAGAAAATAAGGGGGAGAAGAATAACACTAGTATTTTACGTAAAAAAATTTTCTAAAATAAGAAAATAAATCACGGGATACACAATCTATAAACAAATTTTACTATATCAGTTTTATGGTTACACAAACCCTCTTAATTACACAAACCACAAGAAAAGAGAATAGAGAGCAAAAGCACAAGTCGCCCACAGTGTTCTCTCTTCACACTTTCACACTTAGAAACTTACACACACAAAATCTTCTTGCTCACTCATTGTTCATATCACAGAACTCTATACATATATATACAGGCTGTCCAAACAACCACCAAGCTAGCATGGAGGTTGTGCGTACATGCAACCACACGTACAACTTTGCAAAGGCTTTACAACGGCCTGCAAAACATTGTGCTCTATAGAAAATGATGCCCACTTTGTAGATGTTGCGCATCTTCTCCAGAGATCTTTCATGCCCAGTGAATCTTTTGAGCTGGCATTCACATGCGCTCTCGAGCTATACAACTTCTATTGTGGATTAACTGACTTCTCCTCATACATGGTCAACGTCCCGTTAACCGGCTGGACGTCGTTCTGCAGCCTTCCTGCACAAGTGACAAATTTGCTTTCATGCCATCATAAAAGTCCTTGGGCCTTCATTGAAGTCCTCGGATTCAAGTGCTACTCACGAGTCTTCGGAACTATGTTGCACAAGTCCTCACTTGCTCGGCGAACAAGTTCACGGATCATAATCGCGTAAAGTTCTCTTCCTCAATCTGAGTCTTCGTCCTCAATCTAAGTCCTCGGACCCATAACACCTCCACACGAGAGTGACCTCAACAAACTTTTCCTCATGACCGTGGGGAAACAGAGTTTGTTAGCCCAGCCAAACTGTAGCAAGACTCAATCTTTCCTCTTGGGAAAATTTTTGTCATCATGTCCACCCCATTTTCCTTTGTTCTGACTTTTTTTAGTGACAACGATCCTACTTCAATAATATCCCTCACCCAATAATATCGAATATCCATGTGCTTCGATCTTGAGTGGAATGAGAAATTTCTATAGAAGTATATGGTGCTTTGACTGTCACAAAGTAGCACATACCTCTCTTGTCTAAAGCCCAATTCTTGGATGAACTTTTTCATCCATAGCATATCTTTGTAAGCCTCTATCACTGCAATACATTTGGCCTCAGTAGTAGAAAGAGCAATGCACTTCTACAGCTTTGACTGCCAGAAGACTGCTCCTCCAACAAACTTAACCAATTATCCCGAAGTTGACTTTCGGGTGTCAACGTCTCCGGACATATCTGCGTCGCCATATCCTACCAATAGAGATTTGTCACCTCTAAAATAAAGACACATCTTGGAAGTTCCCCGAAGGTATCTTATAATCCACTTGACTGCAGGTCAGTACTCTTTTCCAGAATTGAACAACAATAGATTGACAGTGCCGACAACATGTGCTATGTCTGGTCGCATACATACCATAACGTACATTAGGCTTCCAACAGCCTAGGAGTATGGGACACCTTTCATACTAACCTTTTCTCTATCAGTAGTAGGACTGTGTCGACTGTTCAGTCTATAATGGTTGGCCAGTGGGGTACTCACTAGCTTGGACTTATCCATGTTAAAGCACTACAGTACCTTCTCAATGTAGCTCTCTTGGGACGACCATAACTTATTGTTCTTCCAGTCACGAAGTATTTTGATCCCAATAATCTGCTTCACTGGCCCCAAATCCTTCATGGCAAATGACTATCTCAACTGTTTCTTCAGTTCCTTGATTCAAGCACTATTGTATTCGATGATCAACTTGTCGTCCAGGTAAAAGAGAATGATGACAATGTTATCTTCCGAGAACCTTTCAATAAATACACAATAGTTGGAAGTAATCTTTCGGTAGCCTTAGTCTGCCATAACAGACTCAAACTTCATATACCATTGTCACGAAACCTGTTTCATTTCGTACAGGCTTTTCTTCATGGCACATACCAATCCTTCCGTCCCTTAACTTTGAACCCCCCCGGTCGCTCCATGTAAATTTTCTCCTCGAGGTCACCGTGGAGGAATGCTATACGGACGTCCAGTTTCTCTACCTCCAAATCCAAAACAGCTGCTAAGCCAAATACAACCCGAATGGAGGAAATTTTCACCACTGGCGTAAAGATTTCATCAAAGTCCACCCCATTGCACCGATTAACGTCTTTTACGACCAACCACACCTTTTACCTCAGCTGCATGATGTTCTTGTCTATTTTCAACCAAAAGACCCATTTATTCCTTAGAGCTCTCTTCCCCTTAGGCAATTCAGCCAAATCGAAAGTATAGTTTTTATACAATGAAGTCATCTCATCCTTCATTGCTTCCATTCATTTTCCTTTATACTCATCCTTCACAACCTCATGAAGATCTTTAGGCTTACCTGTATCAGTGAGCAGGACGTACTCATAGGATGACAGGCGGATGGACGGTCTCCTGTCCCTTGTAGACCAGTGGACAACAACCTCCTCGACCTATAACGGAACAAGTCATTATTCTCTAAAGACCTTTTGTTAATAATATGCTAAACTAATGGTTCAAATTTAAAATATTAATTTTTACAAAAAATTGGGCAGAATTTCCTCTCAAAACAGGCCAAAAACCATACAAATAACCTATATAAATAACCATGCAATATATATAAACCATCATATCTAAGAAATTTAGTCCACAGCACCACTACAATTCATTCACAGGATCAACATATACCATATCATCCATTGCTCCAACACAATACTCCTAACTACTGTATTGGATCAGAAAGAGATGCTATCTAGGATCAAAACAAAATCCATAATCCAAAACAATAATGCAAAAGCAACTACAACTATATCTCAACATGTGGAAGCAAAAATAATATATCCATCATAATACAAATATATACAACATCATAGAATACACAATGTTCATTCAAAAACTAATCATATACATTCACTATTCTTCAAGGTGTCCAAAATCCTCAAAGTGCTTCAAGCCCAACAAACTTTCTTCCTTCTAACTAATTTTATCTTCAGTCCTTATCGGGCTTCAACTTATCTAGAGGGGAACAAAAAATAAGGAGAGAGCTAGCAGCTCAACAAATGTACCCAAAATTGCAACAATATACATAAATGTCATGCAAACATGCTCATATAAAACGACAAATAAATATATAAGAAATTTAAGAATCAAATATGTATGCGAGTGACGCATAAACATGAAAACGATGCATAATCATAAGAAAATTTCTTGGTTCTTAAAACTTGATCAAAAACACAAATTCTTTACTATTTCTTAGTTCTGGGTCCTTATCTGAAAATAATTCAATCATAATTTCTTTCCAAATTCTCATTCCAAAATACAATATCCCTCCTCTTTTACATTGTGAAGGCTGAATGTTCAAAATACAAATCCTTCATCTTTTATGTCATGAGGGCTGAATGTTCAAAATACAAATCCCTCTTCTTTTACATCGTGAGAGTTGGACGTTTCTCAAATTCTTTCATAAATTATTGGGCCGCATAACTTGTACAGAAATTTTTTTGGATAAAAATTCTTTAATAAGCTTAAATATTTCACTAAACAATAATTTACATCAAAACTTCAAATTTATATCTCCATTTTCAAGTTAGGGTTTCGGACAAAACTTTCAGACAAAAATGGAATACAAATCGTAAGCCAAACAACAAAATCGAAGCCATATATCATCATACTTTGGCATAAACATAAAATCTAACCACAAAATCATGAAGAACAAGCATTATTCATGGCAAATACGAGAAAGAAACATTTTAGAGAATAAATACCAAAGTGGGAATATTACAAGGCAATTAAAAGAGTAAATAAAGCTTGGGGTACGTCTTAACCAAATTTACTAATTTTCTTACTCTGATCGGACTGGATATAGCGAATAATCCATCCTCCTTCTCTTTTCCTCTCTTCCTCCTTCGTGCTGCTTCATGGTCGTGACCCCCAATTCCTCTCCTCATCCTTTTTATAAATAAAACCTAAAGTTAGTGGGTTGAAAA
>JAOVVI020014943.1:0-11348 GCA_028571085.2 Nepenthes alata | reverse complement strand
CATCCTTCGAGGGAGCTTGATAAGAGTTTTGGATGATTTTAAAATTCAAACTGACTGAAAGACCGATTTCAATCCAAAACGGCAAAAACTTAAAAGCCGGTTTCAAGTTCAAGCTGACTGAAAGCCGATTTTAATCCAAATCGGCAAAATTAAAATGCCGGTTTCAAGTACAAACTGGCTGAAAGACCGATTTTAATCCAAATTGGCAAAACCTAAAAGCCAATTTCAAGTACAAACTGGCTGAAAGACCGATTTCAATCCAAATCGGCAAAACCTAAAAGCCAATTTTAAGTACAAACTGGCTGAAAGACCGATTTCAATCCAAATCGGCAAAACCTAAAAGCCGATTTCAAGTACAAATTGGCGGAAAGACCGATTTCAATCCAAATCGGTAAAAATTGAAATGTCGATTTTAAATTCAAGTTGGCTGACAGCAGATTTAAGTCCAAATCAGCAAGATGTTAGAGAAAATGCGCTTGGATAACCCATTAGAAATGGCATGTCGCCAGTTAAAAATTCAAATTCGTCGACATGGGGACCTAGTGATGGTACAACGATCCAAGGGTTGACTTTAATATAAAAGTACGGCCCACTAAAGAAGGCCCATTGGGTCTTGGAGTTATCTGGGATCAAGAAAGCCATCACTATTTTCTTGATATGTAAAATGAGTTGTTCCTAGCAACTGATCGTAACCGGCAGCAACGGATCAAACCGACAGTAACGGATCAAACTGGCCGCAACTGATGAGAACCAAATGTTTACCTGAATAATCTGATCAGGAGGGCCCAGAAAAGGAGAGGGATATAAAGTGACCCCCGTGGAAAAAATGGAGGAGAGGATTCTCCTTCATGAGGAAAGGAGAAGAAAAATGATTCGAGTAAAAAGAGGAAAAATTAACTTTCTTTGAACATTCATATCAATCAAATTGTGATATGTAAATTCAAAATTTCTATAATTAATACATCATTTATTCACAGTTTTAGCAATAATTAAGTTTCATTAGATCCTAAATCTTGAGTCGTATCAGTAACGAATGGTCAAATAATTAATTAAATCAGAAGGCTAAATTTGATAAAAAGTTATATAAATCAAGTGATAAATATTTAAATTAAATAAATAATTAATGTATTTAATGGACAAGCATTAAACGCAAAATATATAAAGCAGTTACACAATAGTTTCTAATCAAAGTAATGGCCTAAAATAATGAAAATATCTATTTAAAAAATTTTCACCGACATGTAAAAATATTATAAATATATTCATTTTTTCTGAAAGAGGAAGCAAAAAAATTGTCAAAAAAAGCAAATAGAACTATTATCTTCTAATTACTTACAAAATTCATAAATGACAGAGTCAATTCTCGATCTTTTTCAACCTTCAAATTTCAATCTTTTTTATCCTTAACTTTTCATTTTCTAAGAAAAATTTCTAATTTAAAGGTCGGATGATTTTTCGGATAATGAGTCGTATATCATTTAAATTCTTATTAAACGTTGTAGTGTATAGGATATGAACATAAAAGTTTAAGAATTCAGTTCAACTCTATTCGAATAACTATCTACATCTAATGTCTGTATTATTGGTTCTGTTTGTAAGAACGAGATTAAGCCATTTATTTCTATCTAATTAGATCTCATCTGTTCAGAAACCTCTCTCTTCTTTGATAAAGTAAAAAATTGTGAACACAAGAGCAAACAGATAGACAAGCCAATTGCTCAAGTCTGTTCCATTACACAACATCAACTCAAAGGGAAGCGGTCATAGGAGTGCTCACTCGTATGCTAATCCTAACATACGGGCTTTAGTCATAAAAAATATATGATATGTTAAAAATATTGAATTTCTTATGGGATGAAATCGAGGGACAAACTCACAAGGAAGATGCCTTCCAGTCGTAGGCATCGACCTCAAGAAGGAGATTGAGAAGAAATGAAATCGTCTGAAAAGAAGGCCACTATCAATCGAAGATTCCAATGACATCTGATGCACCCGTTCACATTACTTTTTTTTCAACTTAAAGGACACTTGAACTTCAAAGTTAGGGATGAAAGTCTTAAACAGTTGAATCCTTGGTGTATCTGAGATTTTGGACGTCCATTAATCTGAGTAGAAGAGTCATGCAGCAGCATACCCAAAATCCTCCTGGCTAAAGTAGATACTGAACATATTTGCTAATCATTTGAAGTTGATGACAAATCTCAATGCCAAAAGAATTGTCTCCATAATTGAAGTGAAGGAAAGAATAAAAACAATTGAGTAGCAGATTTTTTGAGAAAAAGCTACTAAGCAAATGACCAAATTGGGCCGTACACCTTTTACCTTGGAGATAAAGTGACATCGCCTCCCTCATAAATTTAACATGACAATAGTGGAACCTTATGATGAAAGTACTTATTTTATGGATCATTTATACCACTTTTGAACAGTACTCGACTTCCAAAACTTAGAGAATGTCACACTATACTTTTGCTTCTCTTTAATTTTAAAAAGAGATACAAGAATTTAGTTCTACAAGTTACGACTAAATTTAATTTGACTTTTTTAGAAACTAGCAGACCAATTTCTATCTCAATTTTTCTCCATTCAGAGGAAAACAAAGTAACCCTAATACCTTATCAGGATCCGAGAGGGTCTGAACGAGAGCCTAAAGTGTTTTTTAATTAGATTTGATACCGAGGCTAGAGGCATATGAAAGCTCGCCTACAAGGTGAATTTGAATGCTTTTATAGTTATGCTACAATTAAGTGACTTTTTTTTACTATTTTATTCAACAGGATACCATAACATTCTTACAGGTAGAGTCTATTACCCAAGTATATATTGAGATAGAAGAAGCTGACGAAATAAAGAGGTTAGAGCACTCAAAAGATCAAACAGCGGAGGGAAGAAGAAAAACAACGGCAGCTCTTCTACTCAAGATTAGAGAAAGTAACGGCAAACTGAGTTGGACAACCAAAGAGAGTACAAGCCGCTGAATTTCACATAATTAAATGACACACAGACAAACATTTTGATACAGATTTAGAATGAAAAACTCGTAAGGTAACTCAAGTCAATTAAGAATTTAGAAGAAAATGATCAATTTACAAAATACTTCTACCATTTATCTCCATGTCACAAAACTAAAAATTACCGAACACTTCACAAGGTGATTGATGCCCTATTTAATAAAGGATACCTCAAGAAATATTTATAGAACTTAGGGTTCATCTTAAATAATAATAAAAATAACAAGAAGTAGACTGAGTAACCACGAAACCGAGTAACGTTAGGAGTCATTAACATCATATCGACCAATCGTGCTAGCAAAATAAGCTCTAAGTTATTTAGAGAAGACTTCCATTAGTAAGAGATACAAGTTAGGGGTAGAAAAAAAGTATTATTAATTTTAATAATGATGATATAATTTGTATAATATCTCCCCATTATGATCCTTTTTATTGTATTAAAACTTGTTTTAGATGAAATTCGTGAGTATCAACTGAAATAAATCTTTATTAATAACAAAAATTTAAATAATATTTTTATTTCGATATATTTCTTAAATTAGGGTTTAAAAGTAATCAAATGAAATAATCGAATGAACTACTAAGTAAATTCTATAAATACTCAATTCAAGTAAAGGGAATCATACATCTAAAAGTTTTGATGGGAATATATACAAGGTAAAATCATAGAAAATAATCATAACCTATATTTTGTTTAGTTGACAGTACTTAAAATGTAAAAATCTAAAATTTTATAAATGGACCCAATCATATCCATTAGAGTGGATTTGAATTGTAGAGTTAAAATTACAAATTAAAAATTAAATTTTTATTTTTTATTTTAATTTTGGTAGGATTAAGATATGATAAAATTAAAATTCTATTATTTAAATTATATAAAAATGTTAATTTTAATACAAAAAAAATTGATATATTGCTAATTTTTCAATCATTTTATAGAAATAAAAATATAAGTAGCCATATGAATTCTTTTAATGTATGCCATTCAACATAATATAACTTTAAAAAAAATCTTATTTTTAGATATGAACAGCCATAACAGAGTGACAAACCAGGAAAAAATATATCTAACTTAATGGAAAAAATATAACTAATTATAGTGTAAACCCTATAATATATTCAACTAATTTTAATATAAGACTTATAATATATTTAACTAAATATAATCCCAAAATTTGCACAGCAACTGGACATTTCGGGTACTTCATCTTATTATCAGTGGAATTAAAGATGCTTCAACCACTATATCAATAAGGCCCATAACACAGATATTGATCAATCGGTGAATGGTATAGGAACTTCATAGACAAGTAAAAGATAAAAATCAAGTACTGATAGCGTAAAAGCATAATTGGGTTCCAAACAAGTTTATAAATATCAGTCAATATGTATTGATATCATACCTATCGATATAAATATTTCTCAATATAGTGATAATACCATAATATAAGTCTTATAATATATTTAACTAAATATAGTTCCAAAATTTGAACAGCGACTGGACATTTTGGGTACTTCATCTTATTATCGGTGGAATTAAAGATGCTTCAACCACTATATCAATAAGGCCCATAACATAGATATTGATCAATCAGTGAATGGTAGAGGAACTTCATAGACAAGTAAAAGATAAAAATCTAATACTGATAGCGTAAAAGCATAATTGGGTTCTAAAAAAGTTGTATAAATATCAGTCAATATGTATTCAATATGTATTGATATCAGACCTATCGATATAAATATTTCTCAATACAGTGATACTACCATAATATATTGACGTATCGGCGATATATCACGATACAATAGTGATATAACAAATATATCAGCCGATACGACGTCATCAACTTAAGATTTTCAGATTTTTTATCATTTAATATATTCAATACTGATATGTATCATTCAATGCCGATACGATTATGACCGATATCGATATCAATATTTTCATCGATGATAGTGGCATAATCAATATGTAAACACACCCGTCAACAATCTAGTTTATAGTCACATGTCCTCGACCAATCAAATGAATTGATATGCATAATTTGTTTGCAAACGAATATTTTGCTTGTGGATTAATTTCTCCCACCCGTCCATTCCAACTTCTGTCATATTTGCGGATCAAAATCGCCTACCTTCACCATCAAATATAATCATGGTTTACTACAACTTTCACAAAAAATAGCATGCACGCGGCCTCAACAAGGAGGCATTTTAGTCACATATATGCAGCCTTATCCTGCATTGTAAAAAAGTTGCTTCCACTATTTGAACTTGTAATCTGTGTGACAATGAAGCAACATCACTAAAAAAAATTTAACTCATGCCCAAAACAGGTCTTAAGCATGGATGAAAACATCGACACTGGTGTCAATATGGGACATAGACATATTGGGATTGGACATGTCGAACAATATATATCAGTTCGGATATATTGAAAGAAATATTGTTGAGAATCATAAGCTAGCAGGATTATATTAGCTAAAATATTAGCCCACTATTGGACATATCGACGAATATATTTTGAATTCATACCAAACAAGCAAAATGAACGAGAACTCTGAAGCAAAAGATACAGTGAAGCAATACTACCTTTAGTCACCGTTGTATCTTGGCTTCCGTTTCTCTGCAAATGCAGCTAAACCTTCCAACCGATCTTTGGTGTTCAGGAGTTTATCATAGCATTCTTCTTCTAGTGCCAACGCAGAAGCCATGTCTATCTCAAACCCTTCGTTGATAGCTCGTTTTGCCATTCTCACGGCCAATGGACCCTTGCTCACAAGACAGCATGGGATGATTGTCAGCATAAGACGGGAACACAATATCAGAACAAATCATAGGATAAATTAAAACAAGATCATAAGACAGTAGAATTACGAGACATTATCCCTTTTACACATTTCTTAGATCAAAATGTCACAAGAATTCTTGATGACTAGTCTTTGGTATGTTCATGCTCAAGGTCTTTCAAGTACTTGAAAATATTGAATGATCTGATATATGATTGATATGTATTGATATTGGATATCACAATTCCAATATTTTTCAATATTACAAAAAAATCACATAATATTTCCATATCGGCAATGTATCGTAATATATCAGCTAATAATTTAAAATATCAGCATATATATCCGATATTTGTCTATGAACTTACAATTTTTATAATTGTTTTCTTTCTAATATATCTAACACTGATAGGCATTGTAAAATATATCCAATCTTAAGATGTCCGTGACCAATACCAACACTAACATCGATCTTTCATCCAACATTACAAAAGACTTATTTAGAAGTACAGGTAGCACCTTTTCATTTATTTCCCTTGCAATTTCAATAGCCTTGAATTGAGCTTCTCCAGGAGGGGAACAATAACTGACAATCCCTGTGAGACAAATTCCACTCATTGCTGAATCCAATAGCAGATTAATGATTCAAGCCAAGAGAAGAAGAGTATTGGCAACTCAACATTCAACATACCCAATGACACAGCATCTCGGCCACCAACTCTCCGACCTGTAAATATAAGTTCCTTCGCAATGGATTTTCCCACAAGTCTAGGAAGTCGTTGGGTCCCACCTGCCCTGGAAATAGCCATCAAGCAATAGAAATAATTCATATTAGAGCAAATTATTCCTTAAATCTTGTTCACCCAGAACCGAACATTCAATACTGCAGAAATTATCAGCAGCAAGAGTTCCCTAAAAGTATTACACACTAGCAAGCTATTGCACTTATCCATATCATTTTATATCCCAAGCAACATAAGAATTAAGGCAACAAATAATAATTCTACCTGAAAAAAAGGGGGAAAGCAAGATCTAGAAAAACCAACTTAAGGAAACCGTTTTCAGAAGAAATCTAGTGCATACCCAGGAATTATAGCAAGTCCAGTTTCGGGCAAGCCCATTGTAGAATCTTCTGCTGGGAGATCAACATCAGGGCGATCAATTTCTAAATTGCATTGCAGCAGAAGCAAGTGATATATATTTTTTAAATTTAATATACTAGTATCCATATCTACCACATATACGGATATCACATGATAGTGCCATTTCCAGTCCACCACCTAGTGCCACTCCTTCAATAACGGCAATAGTGGGAATAGGAAGTTCCTGGATAAACAAAATTTGAATATTTTCAGCAATTGGCATTCCTCTTGAAAAAGGTTTGGCCAATCAAGGAAAGGCTAGGATGATAATAGACATGAAATGGGCAAGTTAAAGATACTCCTGTGTGGTGCCATTCTGAGGATCACATTAGAGTGAAAGAAAAATAATTTCTGTAAGTAGAAACTATTATCACATATTATTTTTTAAGAGATTATTCTGCATCAATAAAATAGGAAATATGAGTAAAAAAATTATTGATATGAAGAAAAGTGATCCATAATCTTAAATTGTGATGTCACAGTGTGTCCTTATTGTTAGTTAATGTAAGGGTCATCACGGTGCCACGGCAGCATCGTAATAGTCACAATGCAAGTCATGGTCCATATTTAGACATATGATGTGAACATCAAATGGCGTGAACTACCTAAGAAACAACAACAACAATGGGGGACCAATGTACAAGACTTCCAACATTATGAGCTCTAGGGAGGGTCCGATCTATACAACCTTACCTGTGCAAATAAAAAAAAAACCTATTTCTATGGTTTAAATTTAAGTCCTTTTAGACATAATGGAACAGTCTTACCATTGTACCACTACTCACCCTCTAAAAAGGAAAACTCACTACTCAACTAAGTTAAAAGTGGTAGTATGACTTAGATACACCAACAAATAAGTAGAACACCAAGCCGCATCAAGCCTTGTTACTTAGGTAAGTGTTGTGAGAGGCCAATATTGCAGTGTGTTTTGCACCTTAAAGTTTGCAACTCAATTTAATAACGTTACAGAATATCAAGATGAAGGATGAAGACCAACCTCCAGAAGTGTAAATGTGGAGCGTAGCGAACTTACAAAGGACCGAACCTCAGATGGTATCATTGTCTTTCTTTCCTGCCAATCTCAATTATGACAGAAGAACTACTAAGCATGACATCAAAAACAAAATCTAACACCACGAGTAAGTTAAATTTCTACTGTAAAAGGCAATGCTAAAAGGCTATTTCTGATGGAAATATTATGGTTCTATTAATAAACATAACTAGACACAAGTACCACAAACAATGGAGAATAATGATAATAGTTCGAGCAGTAATAGTTTGACTCACATAGATAATAGTATTATTTACCTTCAGGTCAGCACCAGCACAGAAAACTTTAGGGACTGAACTGCATAGCATCATAACATTGGCAGATGGATCCCTGTTTACAGTTTCAAAAGAATGCTGCAAGCCCTTTAGCATATCCTTCCCAATAGCATTCTTAGCTCCTGGCCTATCCAGGTTAAGCACAATAATTCCTGTAGCGAAATGAAGAGGAAAGACATATTTGACTCAACCATTAAACAACATCTCAGAGTGTAAGACGACAGCCAAATCTGCATTAATGGATCTAGTTAGTAGAACAAATATACCAATAACATATGGTAAAGGGAATTCAGCTTTCAAATTAAAGCATTGAAGAAGAAAGACAACAAAAAGGAAGAGAAAACAAGGGCAGGTAAGAAAATATTGTCCTTGTTTTGGTTTTTCTCTTCCTATATATACATTTTTTTTGTTCATTCTATAAAAAGATATCTCTGTTAAGACCCAATTCAATACAGTGTTTTAATGCAAAGTAGCACCTGAAAATACTGTTGCTAATGAAGGGTGTATGGAAAGAAATTTATTGTAAAATGACATGAGAATGAACAATCATCGTCTCCACATCCTACAATGAAATTTTCTTTGTAATGGATTAGAGCATCAGAGAATCATTCAGTATCTGCAATTTTTCGAGTAAAGAAGGAAAAAAGGAATGATAATAGGACTAACAGATGCATCTGGAGAAGCTAAAGCAAACTTCTGCAAACCAAAAACCGAGGGTCGAGACTCACCCCTAATGCACAGCCCCTTTGCATCAGGTCCAAAGCCTTTACATATAAATTCAATAGTCCATGTACCTTTTCTTTTCTAAAATAAATTTCATTAAAATGTTTTTTAAAAAAAAAAATAGATGGGGTGTTGGACATAACTCCAACGGCCTCAGACACAAGGCAAAGGAGATGTGCCTCCTTTGCTTCAAGGGAACAACTATTCCAAGAGGAATAGTTATCCCCATGTTTGATTCAATTTCTAGTGAGATAACTAATTCCCAAAGGGAAAGCTACCAAAGTGATAACAGCCACAACCATCACAACCAGTGATTGCTGACCACTTCCTCCACCACAAATTCCTCAGGCAACCTTCTGCGGCGGCCATCCCCACCCTCCATTACATAGGAATGAGTATGTTTCTGAATTCACGACGTAATAGCTGTTATTACCATATTCCCACCCTCTTCAATTCCCAGGGAAGAGCTATTCTGTCCCCCACCCCATTCCAGTCCAGTGCCCAACATAGCACTCTTCAAATTCAAATGGATATGATTTACCATTCAGAGAAAACTTCCACAATCTCAATGGTAATATGAGTATTAAAATTCCCTCTACATACTATATCAAGCATGAAGATTCCATAGTGTTGTGGAAGTGTCAACAGAGAATCAGCAGTGATTATCCAAACGTGACTGCTTCCCCCCCCCCCGGGGCGCAAAGTCACGACAACCGATGATGGTCTGAGATGTTTTCATACAACTTCAAAAAAATAATAAAATTCCAGTAAAAAATGACCTAATACTTCTAACATTCATTCATTAGAATTAATTGAAGAAACAAATTGTTGAATTTGAATATCGAATAAACGTTTTCTATGGTTTGCATTACCTGAATCAGAGTCGGAGAGTCTGCGAAGCTTTACGGATTCGGATATAGACTCCAATATGAGACTTCGACGAGTCTGGAACTGCCACTGACGAGTAAAACTCGTTGTCTCTGGAATTAAATATGAATTGGAGAATTCAGGCAAGCAAGGTTTCGATATTCTAAGACCATGTCGACCAATCGATCTCGCCATTGTTGGAAGAAGCACCATCAGCTCCTCACATCCTCTGGAAAGTCAGTTGGTACTCTTTTTTTAGCATAAATAGATTTTCTGTCTATAATTATTAAGCTAAGGCTTTGTTGATTAATTAAACAACGATATCAATAAAAATCAACAAATGATAATAATATTAAAATTAATGAATAAAATTATACTAAAAAAATAATTTTATTTGTCAAATCTGGTCTTCATAATGAGATTATTTTTTGTTAAACCAATAAGAATTTGTCGATTACTCAAGCAACAATATTTATAATAATTAAGTATTATTGATATAAGAATATTAAAATTAATGAGTCAAGTAATATTAATATTTATAAATATTTAAAAGTTATCTATATAAAATATTATATAAAAAAATATTTAATGTGATTTAGATATTTTAAATATATAGTAAATAAAATTAATGTATCTCTAAAACTTAAATTGTTAAACGAATTAAAAAGTCACTTTATTCGAGTATTTGATAAAAAATTGGTTCGATCTTCGTTAATTGAATTCTGGATCATGCACAACATAATAAAATAAATAAGAGATAAAAAGAATATATCATTAAATGCTCAAATTAATAATTTTTTTATTTAAATGAAAAAGATGTGAACAAATTAGTGTGAGAATACAAATAAATGGGGATTAATATTTTTTATTTGGAAGGTTGTATCCCTTTGAACGTACTTAGTTAAGAGAACAGCTTTAGAAATGATGTATTTGTATAAGAGAGTGTCTTATTTTGTAAACTCTCTAGTCTTTGTATATTTAAATGTCCTCTATCGTCCCATTCTTCTGTGGGGAGAGATTATATTCATAATGAGGGGTGACATTTGATTGGCAGACCTCTAAATTAATATATTGGCATTACGTCTCTTTAGTTATAATTGATGTTACTACTGCAAGTAACCTCCGCCTTCAACTTATAGTAAGACCTTTCAGTTTCTGACTGTTGAATCGGTATGGTAATTGTCTTAAACCGTTATCCATTATTGTTCATTCATTATTGCTCATTCAATGGTTGGTGGTTCGGATCGTATTTTTTGGACCAACCGTTTCACCCTTTATTTTGTGGGTTTTGAAAAACTTTTTATTTGGTAGTCGTTATTTGGGTCTTTCTTTTTTTCTTGTACTGGATTTAGGTCAGGCTGATTAATATCATACCCATAAAAAATGTTAATAAGAATGAGTTAATTATAATTTAAAAATATTTATTATAAAAATAATATAAAATTACCTATATTTTTTATAGATACTATAATAAATTGATTAAATAATAAGAA
>JAOVVI020014942.1:0-11349 GCA_028571085.2 Nepenthes alata | reverse complement strand
TAAAATGCTTGTATGTAGTTGCGAGCTGCTTGGTGTCCACTGGACTGACAGTTCGAGTGGCCGATGACTCGGTCTCCTGGCAATCTGCCTCTCGATTGGCTTTTCGAGCACTTGGCAGAGGGACCTACCAGGAGACTCAGCCTCGAGCCTGCCAGGGTCTCATGCCACATGTCTTCGGCCTTGGAAAATGGTGTGTCAAGGCATCATTGACTGAATTGTGCCATTGTCACTTCAATCAAGTGTCTCAATGCATTGATAGCATGCGGAAGCGAGGTGTTAGGTGTCATTATTTCCCTCATAAAGAGATGTGCTGCAATTTACTTGGGCAAAGGCACGTGTCACTGCTACTATGGGGGATGCACCGATTTGCTTCCATCGAACAATGCCATTCCTGATGGGGTCGTTGGTTATTTAAGTGCCAGCCCACATGCCATTTCTTTCATCACTTTCAGAGCATCTTCGCTTTAATTTGTTGAACTTTTTTCAGATTTGCACAACACTCAAATGGCTTTTTGGGGCGTCTTTGACATTTTATCAACCTTGTTCAATAGGGATGTGGAGCTTTTAATCTGTGACGGCTACCTTTTAGGCTTTATCTCGTTCGCGGTCCTTGGTGTCGTGGATGCGGCTTGCTCTCCTCCTCCAGGGTTTATTTCCGTTTATGAGGAGCACTAAGCGTTGGCCTCTGACTTCCACTTCAGAGGCAACTCTGCAAGATTCTAGTGTCTCTGGGAATCCCTATAGCTTGCTTGTACCCAAATGCTATTCGACATTTGGTTACTCTGTTTTCTTTCTTCAGCGCCAGGAGGCTGACCCTGGATGCTTGGTCCCTGAAGGTGCTCCTCTGAATCAGCCAGGAGGGCGATTGGCTTTCCTTCATTCCTTGTGTAGGATTCTGACTAAGAGGGGCAAGGCTTAGGTCGTCGGACGGCTAGAAGTCTCGCTTCTTCTTTTTGGAGTTTGGCCCCGACTGGCGGGTCTTAAATAGATGGGGTAGGGTCAATAGCTTCTGCCGCATGAGGTGGAGATGGGTCAACTGCTAATGATGCTAGTTGAAGGACACCTTGACGTCCTTCGCGATATCAAGGAGTTGGTCTCCTGAAGAGCTCTAGAGGGAGGATCGGAGGAGGCCTCGTTGGGAGAGGGCAACTCTTCTGGCTCGCGAGCTTCCTCACTGCCAATTCAGCTCGAGGGATGCCGGCGGACTGATATGGCCATCGCGAGGGGATGTGTGTTACCTCCAGAGGGCCGTTGAGGAGGCCGGGTGTAGGGATGAGGTACCGAGAGCTTTTAGAGGACCACACTCAGGCTCTGGATCAAATTGTTTCGCTCGAGGATGAGCTCTAGAGGACTTAGTGGGAACTCATAGACCTTTAGTGTGAGAATGCTCAGCTTAGGGGTGAACCCTAGCCATTTGCATTGCCGAGGAACCGCCAAGGGTCTGTGCCACGTGGGTCAAGTAGTCGAAAACCCAAGGGTGGCCATTCTGGCAGGCTATTTGCATAGGCAGGATCTTCTTCCTTTCTGTAATATCCCGGACCCCATTTGAATTATTTTAATATTTATTGTGATTTTGGATAAATTTGATATATCAAAAAATTAATTAAATATCGTGGAATCTTGAAAGGGATATCAAAATTTGTGGCTTCGCACTCGTTGCATGTCCGAGAGGTATTCAATGGATATATATATATATATATACATATATATATTATTGGAAAGGAAGAAAAAGGAAAACAGAAATGGAAAATTGGGGCGGAAAACCACGACAAAAAATGGGAAAAGAGGGGAAATTAAATAGGGGGAATTTGGGTGGCTTTACAAAGTAGTAGAGTAGAAGAAGAGAAAAAAAAGAAAAGAGGAAAAGAAAGAAGAAAAGAAAGAGAGAAGATAGAAAAAAGGGTCAGGGTGCCATTTTGTGCTATGCAAGGAAGAAGAAGGGGGAGTGGTCGTCGGCAACGGCGACATGCGGCGAAAACAATGTTGTGCAGGTGGTCGTTGGTGGTTGGAAGTTGGTTGGTGGCGATGCTCTATGAGGGGAGATCGCCGAGAAGGTCGATGGTGGTTGTCGGTAATGTCAGTGGCAGCGGTGTGCGGAGGTGACGCAACGGTGGTCGATGAAGGTCAGTGGTGAACTGCCAGTGATCGACGACGGCCATGGATAAGCAACGGTGTGCGGCAGAAGCTGCGAAGAGAGAGAGAACATGGGTGCAAAGTAGGCAACGTTGCAGTGTGGGAGAGAACGCGCAATTCGGTACCTCGGAGTATCCTTTCTTTAGATCTGTTATATATAAAATCGAGGCAAGTATCTATAAACCCCTTCTTTGGTCTGATTTAGCATCTGAAATATTTCGGATACAATTTAGAATTTTTACTAACATGCATATATTTTTATATACTCGATTCATTTAATGTGGATATGTATGTAAGGTTCGTTGACTTATTTGGATGTTTTTGGACTAGATTTAATGATTTAGGAAGGTTAATTATTTTTCTAAAAGCCTAAAAAATTTATTATATATTTTTATATCAGTATATTTGTATGAAAATGAGTATGAAACTTTACATAGGCCGTGTAGTCGCATGTATGTGTCGGGTTATGGTTACTACATTTGGATTTGGATTTGGATATTGGATATTTTGGGTAGTTCACGATGAGGAGATTTATTTAGAAATCTCTTTCTGTTTGCAGAAAACGTTTGGAGTAGTGACCTTTTCATTTGGATGATTTGATTCGATCTTATAATATATTCGGACATCCTAATATATTCGACAAGTTTGAGGATTTTACTTAAAGTCGTGGGTGGCAAAATAGAATGAGTAATCTTACTCATGGGTATAGAGTACATTGATGGCTATACATGCTGGCCAAATTTGTATTTGATTTGGCATAAGGTTACCAGGATTATATGTAACCCTTCCTCAAACTAGTTTTTGAATAATCAGAACTTAAATTTGATACATGATTTGTATTTCTACATTATTTGTATTGGACTTTGATTTGGATTTAGATTTTGGATTTGAATTTGAGTCTTGTCAATTTCACCAACTGATGGGCTTTGGTATGTCTCATACAAATAATTTTGATGATATATTTTGATCCAGACCATTGGAATATCTATCGTGATACTGCTTCAACTTCTATACATGCTATTAGACTATCTAGCTATTGGATTCTACCCCAAATCACGAACTGATCAGGCCTTGGAGTTAGATTTGGCTTAGATATCGACATATTAGAATCAGTCTGGATCACCTTTGTTTATATATATATATTTGGCGTCATTCGATTGATGTGACATGTGGCCTTGACGAGGGGACACGTGTCATCGCCATTATGATGGGCAACTCTTCACCCTCCTTCACAAAACAATGTTTAGGGCCAGGGCTTTGCCTTTTAAATCCTGGGTTGCATCGCCATTTCCCGCATTTTCCTTTCGCTTTCGAACAGTCATGAATTGCTTCTTGTCTGCTTTCTCTTCTTGCTTCACCACGAGGAAATCAAATCGATTCGGATCGTTCTCACTGCGATGACATCTAGTCACTGTTCACCCAGTTCAAAAATTTAGGGAATATGGCATTCCTGTTACCAGGTGAAGACGGCAAGTCCTACTCTCCGTTGGAGAGATTCATCTATGTGTATGAGATTCACTAGTTGGGAGGACTCCGTTTCCCGGTGCCGCCAAACTTATACGCCATCTTGATAGCTCTGAGAGTTCTAGTGGCGAGGCTTCAGCCTAATGTCGTCCGGTACTTGGTGTCATTGTGCATCTTCTCTCATTACCATGGCTGTCAGTTCATCATCATGTCGATGTGGGCAATTTTTTGCTTCATTCATACTATGGATTGGATTTTGCTATCTCCACATTCAGGCTTTAACTTCAAAGGGGCAAATCCAGATTCAACAAAGAGTTGGAAGGACCGTTACTTTTATTTGGCAGTCCCTTCCGATTGGGCCCTTTCTAGCAAGTGCCGAACGTGCAGACTAGTCTGTCTAAGTCCTTGGAATGTCGTGAGGTGGCATAGGAGAAGCTAATGATGGACCTCATCCAGGTGCATGCTAGCACTCTACGGGAAAGGGGCTACTAGTTGACCCCGAAAGCCTTAGCTATTGCCGCGTGGAAGCCTAGCTCCGAGGTGGCTAGCGCTGTCCTTGTGCAGCCTGCCGCACCCCGGAGGAAGCCTGGGGTGTTAATTATCCAAGAGCCCTCCGGCTTGCCAGCCAAGTGGCAGCGCACCTCCTCCGACTATACTTCTTCCAATTCTTTTTTCTCCTCTAGGAAAGATGAGGCCATGTTGGAGTGAGTGCAATGGTCCGGGAGATCTTCATCGAGGATGGCTTCTGCTTTTACATCTCATTGGGTCAGGCATCTGGGATTACTGAGTCGGCAGAAGGTGGCGAGCCCTTCAAACATCCCATGTTGGCCGCGAGTGACCAGGAGGGAACCCATGAGGGCCGATTCTAGAACCAACTCTGGCTCAGTATGGCTTTCTCATTGCTGCAATGTCCCCACATGAGGAGTCCATCACGTTCCTTCCTGCTGGTGTTGATGAGGAGGCTCCTCGTGATGATTGGATGGTTGACATCCCGATACTGATGAAGGCCAGGAGGTGGCGGGACCCAAAACAATGGGGGTTGACACAATCGTCAAGGCTAAGGTGGTTGTTGGGGTGCATTGCCTTAAGTCTTCAAAGCCTAGAGCTCTAAAAGCAGTTGAGGTGGCCGTGTTAAGCCCTCAGAGCCTGAGATCTGATGAGAGGTGGAGGTCAAGCTTGCTATTGGATCGGTTAAGGAGGGTGCTAAGGAAGTCACTAAGAAGCCTCACTTTGAGTCCCCTGCACCAGAGATTTTGGAGGAGTTCGAGGACATCGTGGAGACTATGGAGGCTCCTCCTTGTTGTGCCTCCGAAAGCTAAGACCTTGGTGCTAGAAGAGTTTGCATCAAGTTGCCCACCCTCGGAGAGGCCATCTCTAGTCAAGGAGGTTTCTTGTGTACCTTCTTATTTCTTTCATTTACTCTCGTCGTCACTTTGACTGACTAATTTTCTACTCCCTGCAATAGGAGATGACCCGCCAATTGGCTACCTTTGCTTACCACATGGCCCAGACCCATATCGACCCGGAGGAGCTCATAGTTGCAGTAGAGTGGGACTCCCATTCCAAACGTGAGCTGTCCAAAGCTAGGGTGAAGATCTCCTCTCTCAAGGATTCGCTGCTTGAGTTGGAGTGGGACTGTTTGGGATGAGAACCTTCAGCTCGAGATGAAGCTTTTGACCTCGCTTAGTTTGGATGAGATCGGGGGAGCCTTGGAGAATAGGTATTGGGTCAGCATCAACCAATGTTGCCGCATTGTGGATATGGTGGCTCCTGACTTTCTAGTCTCGATTTTTCACCCAAGGAATGCTCGACAGTGATCGAATTTGCTAGACTCTGCTCATGATGATGTTGGGCCTTTGTCTCATCCGCAAGGGAGCCCTCAGCCTTCGGTTCATTCTCCCTCTAGGCAATAGACCAATTTTGTATTCCTCTTGTGTAGATAGCCCTCTTTGTACACGTTTGATCTTGGTAATAAAATCAGTTAGATCATTGAGATCTTTGCTGCTGCTTGTTTATGTTTTCATGCAGAATTGATTTCCATTGTTTTGCCAGCTAAGCGTTGTCGTTATCGTCATTGAGCTTATATTGGGTGTGTTTTCCCAATTGTGCTCGTTCCCTTGAGAGAATGTTGCAACACTTTGATTCCGCAAGGTGCTCTATCCTGTGAGTGGGACATCATCGCAAGCACGTGGGTGAGCCTCACTAGAGTCAGCTGGATTTCATGGCCGCAGTCACTGGGCCCTGCCAAAGTCATAGGCCATCGCCTGCACATTACAATATTGGTGCTTTGTCCTATCAAAGGACATCATAACTTATGCATGTCTAGTTCTAGTCCACCAATCGTCGTCAACTAATGGTGCTCTTCTTTGTTAGAAGGAGGTCACGGCACGCATGTTGTAGAAGCCCCCTAAGATTTTAGTAACCACTTGATGGACTGCCCCAAGACCCCTTAAGCCTAGGTGTTTGACCGTAAATGGACTGATCGATGAGGGGACCGAGGTTCAAATTTGACCATCTTAGGCCGCTCGATTGCTAGAATCGAGGTTCAAATTTGACCGTCTTTGAACCGGTCAGTTTAGGTAGAGGTTTTGTAATAGGTGAATGGGAGTTCACTCGATTTAGGGGTAGTCTAGGTCATCTAATTTTATGTAATGTTATACAAGCATGCATTCACATGAGTAGGTGCACATGAACAAACAATAATTTTATTAAGTGAAATGTGGTACATTCACAAACATTCGGGATGATGCATGCTAACCTTACCTGGGCTCGGCTAAGGGTTACTAGTAGTATTTTTTGAGGTGGGTGGCATTCCAGGTCATAGGTATATAGCTTGTATGCTTCGTTTCAGAGGAATGTAGGAATAAGGAACGGTTTCTCCCAGTTCGGGGAGAGCTTGTTCGTGTAGGCAATCTTATCTGTTGTTTCTACGCTCAGTAGAATTAAATCTCCTACCTCGAATTGACAAACTTTCACCCTTTTGTTGAAGTATCACGCGATGTGATGTTGGTAGGCTACCGTCCTTAGGTGTGCTGCGTCCCAGTCTTCCTCGAGCAGGTCGAGGTGTTTCCTGAGTCTTTGGTAGTTGCTTGTCGGGTCAAAACACTCGACCTGTAGGATGGACAATCCAACTTCAACTGGAATAACCGCCTCCATCCCGTAGTAAAGATTGAAGAGTGTCTCAAGAGTTGGATCCCCCGGTGTTGTTCGGTATGACCATAGTAGGGATGGCAGCTCGTCCGCTCAAGAGCCCCTAGTGTCTTCAGCCTATGCAGTAGTGTTCGGTTTATTACTTCTACTTGTCTGTTGGCTTGTGGGTAGGTGACAGTGGTGTGGACTAACCTGATATGTAGGCATGTGTAGTATTTAGTGAATCGCTTACCGGTGAATTGGGTTTCGTTGTCAATTGCAATGACTCAGCAATCCCGAATTGACACATAATGCTCTAGCGAACGAACTCTGTTGTGTTCTATTCGGTGATCCATGCTAGTAGAGTCACCTCAAACCACTTGGTGAAGTAGTTGATATCGACTATGATGAATTTCCTCTTCCTGGACGCTATGGGTGAAGGGCCGAGTATGTCGAGGCTCCATTGTGCGAACGATTAAGGTGCTTGAAATGTTTGTCGCTTCGTGTGCAGCTGGTGCATCATGCTCACCTTGATTTGGCAATTTTTACAATTTCTGATGAAGTCTATGACGTTGTGCTTCATCAAGGGCCAATAGAGACCTTACCACATGATCTTGAAGGTAAGGTTCTTGCCACCGATGTGTGACTCACAAATGTCAAGTTGTACCTCGCACAATGCGTAGTCGGCTTCCTATGAGGTGAGCACCTCATAGAGGGGGTTGAGTACCCGTGGCGGTATAACCTCCCTCCATGATGGTATACTAGTCGGTCGTCCTCTTTATACACCTAGCTTCCTCTGGGTTATTCAGTAGGAGTCTGTCGATGAGATACCTCCTATATGGGATCATCCAGTTTTTGCCATCAGTCACTTGCAGCACCTCATGCTCAGGGTAGTCGTTACTCGAGATGGTTAGGACTTCTCACATATCTCTAGCATACTGCTCCAGGTTCTCGATCGTTGCTACCTTTGCCAACTAGTCTGCCTTCTAATTCTCCTTCCTCGGGACTTGGATCATCTCGACTTTGTCAAACACTTGGGTGAAACACTTCTCTCTAGTGAGATACCTTGCGAGCAAGGGGTTTGATGCCTCAAAACTCCCACGGACCTGGTTGATGACCAACTCCAAATCGCTATATATGACCAGGGCTTTGGCCTAGCATTCCTTTGCTAGCTAGAGTCCGACAAGCACCGTTTCATACTTGACTACATTATTGGTGTTTGGGAATATGAGGGTTATCGAGTACTTTATCTCTAACCCGTCCAGAGTCTGCAAGACCACACCTACTTCACTGCTCGCTTGCGTTGATGACCCATCGACGTGTAAGGTCCAAACTAGGGTCTCTAACCGGTCTGCATCAGCGGTGATGTTGAGGGCATCATGAACTAGGGTCGTGGTCTTGACGAGGAAATTTGCAAGGGCCTAGCCCATTATGGCCGGAACTCTACATTGAACTCACCCAACTTAATTGCCTATTCGACCAGTCACCCAAATGTGTCCACCTTCTACAAGATTCCTTTCAACGGTTGATTGGTCAGGACGATGATCTTGTATGCTTGAAAATACGGGTGTAACTTTTTAGAGGAGTATATAAGAACTAGCGCGATCCTTTCGGCATGTGGGTAATGGGTCTCGGTGTCCGTTAGAACCTTGCTGACGTAGTACACTAGCCACTGTACCATGTCTTGCTGCCGAATGAAGACCAAGTTTAGCGCTGTACCGGAAACCACGAAATAAAGATACAGCTCTTCGCCTTCCTAGGGTAAGGTCAGGAGCGAAGGGTTGGAGTACACCTTGAGTTCCTAGAAGGATTCTTCACACTCGGCTATCCACTACAAGCCGGTTGCCTTGGTTCCTTTCAGGGTGTTGAAGAACGATAGGTACTTCTCCGTAGACTTCGCTAGGAAGCAGGAGAAAGTAGTAAGACTTATGGTGAGCTTTTGGACCTCTTTGACTGTCCAAGGTTGGTGTATATCAAGGATGGTTTGTATCTTCTTGAGGTTCACCTCGATCCTCTGCTGTGAGATGATAAGGCCCAAAAATTTTTTGACATTACACCAAATGTGCACTTGGTATAGTTGAGTTTTATCTAGTACATCCGGAGCATTTTGAAGGTTTCGTTCAGGTCACGAATATGGTCATCGGTGGCCTTACTCTTGATGAATATGTCATCGACATACACCTCCATGTTTCGATCGATTTGAGTTTCAAGCATCTTATTTACGAAACGCTGGTAAGTTATCCCGACATTTTTCAAATCGAAGGATATCACCTTGTAGCAGTAGGTCCCCTGGTCGGTCATGAAGAAGGTATACTCATCCTCCAGAGTCAGCCTGATATACTTGTAACCTGAGTAGGCATTCATGAAGCTCAGTTGTTCGTGGCCTGATATGGAGTCTACCAGCAAGTCGATTCTTGACAATATGAGGCTATCCTTTGGGCAAACTTTATTCACATCACTAAAGTCAACGCACATCTGTCACTTTCCAAAGCTCTTCTTGTTGAGGACCACATTGGACAACAAGTTTGGGTACTGTACCTCCCTAATGAACCCTGCATCGAGTAGTTTCTTCACTTCCTCTCGAATGGCAAATAGTTTCTCGATAGAGTGGTTCCTTCACTTCTATCAGACAGGCTTATGACTGAGATTAAGGCTCAACTTATGAATCATTACTCCGGTCGGTATCTTTACCATGTCAGCAAGCGTCCATGCAAAGACATCACAGTTCTACTTGAGGAAGGTTATAAGTTGGTCATCAAGGGGACCTGGCAGAGAATTCCTGATTTGCACACACTTCTTGGGTTCATTGGGGTTCAAGGAAACTTGTTCAGTCACTTCTCCTAATTGGGCTTGCTGTAGGGTGGTTTCATCAAGGAAGTTGAGGTCTTCGATTGACGACGGGTTAAGGGCAGCTTGAGAGACCTGGGACAAGTAGTAAGTCCAGCCGGTCACTTGGTCGCCCTAGGATCTCCCCAGCACCACACGGGGTTAAAATTGTCATCTTTAAGTAGGGAATCGATGTCACTACCCCAAATGCGGTCAGGAAGGACCATCTCAAGATTACGTTGCAAACCGAGGGGAGGTCCACTACAAAAAATATGAGCATCCTGGAGGTCGTGCATGGGTGCATCCCCAACTCAACCTCCAGTTGGACAGCTCCCTATATAGGCACTGACTCGTTATCCAGGGGGTACAATGGTCCCTCAGTTGACTTCATTTTGTTCTTTTTCAGCCAAGTTTAAAGAAAGTATCAAGATACAGCAGATTCAAGGAGCTTCCACTATCAACAAGAATTTGTTTTAGTTGGTAGTCTATCGTACCATCCGAAACAAGAGTAGATAACACCAGAAGGTTTGAATGGAGAGTTATTATACGAGTCATATCATTGCTTCTAAAACTAATGATAGCAATCCTAACTCTACCCTTGGCTTCTTGTTGTTGGAAGCAAGTTTCAGGCAATCTAAGTTGTTGCCCTTGACCGGTTTAGTTGCCACCATGTTGATAACCCCGGCCGCAACTCGGTTCCTCAGCTACTCTTATGTGTCTTCTCCTGCTGCCACGGGAGCCAATCTCGGGTTTTGTAGAAACCTGATCAAATGTCATCGACAAATCAGGTCTTTAATTTCTTTTGGTAGAGTTCGGCAATCCTTGATGCTGTATCCCAGAGATTGATGGTAGTGAGAGTACTTAGACTGGTTTCCTCCCTCCGGGTTCATCGGCACCTTAGGTCATTTTAAAATCTTCTCATTCTAGATATGTATCAGGATGTTTGCATGGGTGTTCTTAAGTGGAGTTAGGTTGAAACGCCTGTACTCCCTTCAGACACCCAACTCAGACCATGGCTACTTTCTGGGTTCACAAGAGCAGTTGTCTCCGCCATTCATCTTCTTTTTGCCACTCGACCCCTCGGGGGGTTAGTCCACGTGCTCAGGGCACTTCACTTCGTAGGCCTCTTTTGTCACTATATAGGCCCGAGCGATGGCTTTAGTTTCTTTGAAGGTCTGAGAGTGCTTGTGGGCCAGGTATTTGAAGAATTCTCCTAGCTCTAGCATGGTGATGAAGGAGTTCAGCTTCACCTCGTCAGAGAGCTTCGATATTTTACGAGCCGCGGTGGTGAACCGGGCTAGAAAGCATTTTAGACCTTCGTCCCGCTTTTGTCAAAGATAGACGAGGAACCATGGCTGCTTCTCCTCCCTCCGATTGGAGAAAGACTGGCATAGAAAGCAGTCAGCAAGCTCACTGAATAACATAATCGAATTCAGCTGGAGACCATAGAACCAAATTTGAGTGTCTCCCTTGAGAGTCAGGGGAAACATTGGCACATGATAGCCTCACGTAGGCCCTAGAAGGATAGTAGCACACGAAAATAGACCAGGTGGTTCGTCGAGTTAGTACTCATATCGTACTCGTCTAGAGTCGATATTTTAGACTTGAGAGGGAGTAGCTGCATCCAGATATCCATCATGAACGGTGATCTCCTCAAATTAAGTGAATGTCGACCAACATCCCCGTGAATACATGCTGCCAGATTTTCTCTCCCTTCTCAATTTGCGGGGAGGACATGTTTTTTTTTACGCTGAGGAAGGCCCTAAGCTTTGAGTCTTCGGCGTGGCATGCCGATTG
>JAOVVI020014940.1:0-11351 GCA_028571085.2 Nepenthes alata | reverse complement strand
AGAGAGGCAAAACCCTCGCTGTGTCCGCAACAGTGAAGGGCACACCGTTTAGGATGCGGCTCCTCGCGAATAAGTCCCTTCGAGGACTGGGAGGAGCCATCCGGGGCAGCAAGTTGCACAAGACCCCTACGAGTTGAAGAATTATCTTAACGAAAAAAAGATGACAACTCCACCCCATATGAAGGAAAAGTTGGCGATGGTCTTCCAATGAGTTTTCGGTGGAAACAAAGAAGGAGGGGCCACGGACCTGCGTCAGTCTCCACTTGCAATGGAGATCTGGACGAGGCCACTCCCTCCGAAGTTTAAGATGCCAACCCTCGATGTGTACGACGGAAGCACTGACCCCATGGATCATTTGGAACACTTCCACGAGCATCTGAACTTACAAGATTTAGATGAGATGGCGATGTGTCAGTACTTCCCGTTGACGTTCAAGGGGATGCAAGAATGTGATTTTATGGACTGCCAGTGAATTCTATACGATCATTCAGAGAGATGGCTAGCATTTTTCTCTCACAATTTGCCTCTAGTAGGAGATTTGAGAAGTAACCTTGGCACCTTACTTGTGTGAAGCAAGGAGCTAAGGAGAGCTTGAGAGGGTTTTTGGGTCGGTTTATCGCTGAGCCCAAACAAATCCCAAAACTGGCGGACGGAGTAAAACTAAATGCTTTCCTATCCGTGCTGGAAGAAGGAGATTTTTCAAGCACCTTATCCACAAAGGACCCCAGACCTTCGCCGAGGCTGAGGCCGTCGCTCGAGCGTACATAGCGACCGAAGAAGCCAACGAAGCGAAGAGACCTGCCCAGGTGGAGAGCTTCCCCCGAGGCAAGTGGAAGGAAAAAGGAATAATGAGGACCGTCAAGGCTCCCAAGTGCCCAAGAAGTAACACAAGTCTGAGTAGAACGTTCATAGGGACTACAAACCCTCAAACCTGAATCCTTTGAACGACTCGCGTACCAACATCTTGATGCAGATTAGAGATAAAAATTTTTTGAAGTGGCCCAAGGTGTTGAAAAACCCAGAAGATGGTGACCAGTCTAAATACTGTCACTACCATCGCTGTGGAGGGAATGGTACCGAGGATTACAAGATGCTATAGAAGGAGATTGAAGAGCTCATCAAGAGAGGTCGCCTCAACCGTTTTCCTATAAAGACCGGGATAAGTTTTTGGAATAGTAGGGGATGGTGAGGATGACCCGCCAAGGAACGGGGCGGTCGTGGGAGTCATGAACATGATATCGACTTGCCCGGCCGGAACAGGCGCTCGGAAGGATCCAGCAATAAAGAAAAAGAAACATAGAGTAGAATCTATGGATGAGGTCATTAGCTTTTGTAACGAAGATATGACCCATGTAATATCCCCACATTCTGACCCTTTGGTTGTAACCACACTCGTTTCGGATGAAGTTTTGGACTACCAAATGACACGAATATTTGTTAATAATGGAAGTTAAAGAAATTTGCTTTACCTTAATACCTTTTTAAAATTAGGACTCAAAAAAAGTCAATTGACCACAACTGAAGGACCCCTTTACGGACTGCACAATGTGCCAGTATAGGTACAGGGAGTCATCCAGCTCGAGGTCACGCTAGGGACCTATCAAATGATAGCAACCAAGACCCTTTCCTTCTTGGTAATAGACCTTCCGTCTGTCTATAATGCTATCATCGGACGACCTTGTCTGACCTCCTTCAGAGCTATAACCTCAATCCCACATTTAAAGATGAAGTTCCCCATGTCGTACGACATTGGAAAAGTCCTCAGAAATCAAGCTGTCGGACGGACATGCTATCTGTCCCAAGTCACACAAACACCACTTCCTCAGCCCATTGAGGACTTGGACTTCCGTGACGAAATGACATTGCAGCAGGCCGAGTCTGGAGACACAATCAACCGAGTCCCTTTGGGTCTTAGAGACCCTGAGAAGACTGTCCAGATAGAAAGTTCGCTGAAATAGCCTTTTCGAGACCAACTCATCAGTTTCTCACGGAAAAATTCAGATGTCTTTGCCTGGACACCGAGTGACATGCCAGGAATACCGATTAGAGTAATAGTCTATAAATTGGGCCTAAATCCCAGTCAAAAGTTTATCCGGCAAAAAAGAAGAAACTATTTAATGGAAAAGTTGGTGACTATCCAGGAGGAGGTAAGGAAGCTCCTAGACATGGGATTCATAATCGAAGTGCATTACCCAAACTAGTTGTCCAACGTTGTGATGGTCAAAAAGAATAACGGAAACTGGAGGATGTACGTAGATTTTATAAATGTCAATAAGGCATACCGAAAAGACAGCTTTTTCCTACCGAGAATCAACTCACTTGTAGACTCGACGGCTGGCCATGAGCTCTTAAGTTTCATGGATGCGTACTCGGATTACAACCAAATAATGATGTGCCATGAAAATGAGGAACTCACATCATTCATGACGAACTAAGGGACATACTGTTACAAAATCGTATCTTTCGGCCTCAAGAATGTTAGTGCGACTTATCAAAGGCTCGTGAACAAAATATTTGAAGGCCAGATCGTAAGAAATGTGAAGGCCTACGTGGACGACATGCTCATTAAAAGCAAAATAATCGACCACCACATTCAAGATTTGGATAAGACCTTCAACGTCCTAAAAGCGTACCAGATGAAGCTCAACCCAACCAAGTTTACATTCAGAGTGATGTTTGGGAAGTTCTTAGGTTACATTGTTTCACGCTAAAGGATTAAAGAAAATCCAAAAAAGATGAAGGCCATCATTGACATGAAATCCCCTTGGACCGTGAAGGAAGTCCAGAAACTTATTAGGAGACTAGCAACGCTGTCACGCTTCCAAGTCAAGTCGGTCGAGAAGTACTTACCGTTCTTCAAGGCCCTGAGAGTGACGAAAATAACGATTTTTAATAGACGACCGACTGTGAAAAAGCCTTCAGAGGACTCAAGGGATACCTCTCGAACCCTCCTCTATTGAGTTCTCCCCAAACAGGCTAGGAGTTGTACTTGTACATTACAGTATCTGACAAAGCCTTGAGCTCAGCTTTGATCAGTCAACAAAATGATAGGCAATGGCCTGTGTACTAAATTAGCGAGATCCTGGTTGACGCTAAGACAATGTATTCTCATGTAGAAAAGATGGCTCTGGCGCTCATGTATTATGCTCGAAAATTGTGACCATACTTTCAAGTATACAAAGTAATTTTCTTCACCAACCAACCCTTGAGAGCGATTCTACAAAAACCAGAAGCATCGGGACGGTTAATCAAGTGGGCCATTGAGTTGAGTGAGTTCGATATAGAGTTTCGTTCGAGACCTACCTTAAAAGGTCAAGCATTGGTTGACTTTATCCTCGAAACTATAACCCCAACTCAGGACTCCTCGGACACTTGTGATGCCGGAGAACCACACAGCCCAGCCATCTGGACTCTATATGTTGACGGCTTATCAATGAAGGATGGTTGTGGAGTTGGCATTGTGTTGAGGACGCCTGAAAGGTCAGAGATAAAGTATTCGATGGCTCTCAGGTTCCCAACGACCAACAACACCACAGAGTACGAAGCCTACTTGCTGGACTTTGGTTAACAAAGGAGTGCTCGGCCAAAGACTTGGTTGTTTATAGTGACTTTGAGTTAGTTGTCAACCAAGTCCGAGGAAACTTCAAAACAAAAAGGCCACGACTATCTAAATACCTTTCAAAGGTCTGAGAACTCATGTTAGCCTTTGAGAAGGTAGAAATAGTCCACATCCCGCGAGAAGAGAATGCAAAGGCCGACCAGCTTACAAAAGTAGTAGCCTCGAGAGACACAGAGCAATATGCTCGATGAATGCACGAGGTCCTCAACAAACCCAGTGTGGAAGATTTCGAGACAGAGGTGATGCAAATATCCGAGGCTAGCAATTAGATGACCTCCTATCTAAGGTACTTGTCTAATGTGATATTGTTTAAAGACGCAGAGGAAGCCAAGAAGGTGAAGAAGACAGTAGGGTGGTATACTATCATGGGCGGCCGATTGTATTGTCGAAGATTCTCTGCCCCCTACCTGAGGTGTCTCACTCCAAATGAGGCTGATAACGCTCTCGGAGAAGAGCACCTTGAGATTTGTGGATCCCATATTGGTGGCAAAAATTTAGCATTCAAGCTAATGACGTAAGGATACTATTCGCCAACCATGAAGTACGACGCCATAGACTTCGTACGAAAATACAAAAACTGCCAAGTCCACGACAATCTTACCTACCAGTCGCATACAGAACTCAGAGCTCTACAACCGCCTTGTCCCTTTGCGCAATGGGGGCTGGATATACTTGGGCCGCTGCCAATAGCACCTGGATAAAGAAAGTTCTTAATTGTTGGAATTGATTACTTCACGAAGTGGGTTAAGGCCTTGCCATTGGCTCGCATAACCGAGTGGAACGCAGCAGACTTCGTCCGACAGAATGTCGTGTGCAAGTTTGGAAACCTAGAATGCATTGTGACTGATAATGGGACTCAATTCACTTGAAAGAGGTTCACCAAGTATTGTACCAACCTAAGAATAAGGTTGGTGCATACGTCAATTGTGTACCCGCAATGCAACGGTTAAGTGGAGGTCACGAACCGCACGATATTGTACGGACTAAAAAAGAAACTGGAGCACGCTGGGGGCTCCTAGACCGGCGAGCTGCCATTAGTGCTATGGTCATACTGGACAACTCTGAGGGAACCAACACGAGAAACTCATTTCAACCTTTGTTATGGGGTCGAGGCAGTCATCCTAATGGAAATTAGGCTGCCAAGCCTCCGAGTGGAAAACTTCAATCCACTCAACAATGTACAGAAACTCCGGGAGAACCTTGACCTCCTTGAGAAAGTCCGAGACGCAACAAGATTGCGCACAGTAGCTTACCAGCAGAGGGTCGTATGGTATTACAATAAGAAGGTGAAGGTGCGCCAATTTGAAATAGGAGACTTAGTGCTGAGAAGTATTGAGGCCACCGATAAAAATACCGATCGGAACAAGAGCTCCCCAAATTGGGAGGAGCCGTTCCTGATCTTGACTATCCTCTAAAACGGAGCGTACAAGTTACGCACCTAGGAGGAAAGGCTTGTCCCGCGGACATGGAAGGTCGCTCACCTCAATAAATATTATCAATAAACTTGTAGAATACACAGGTATAATAATTGCATCATCTCATGTGCTTGTATCATATTTTGTTAATAAAATAACAATTTTTACTTAATTATTGTTTTGCATTCAACTGAGTATTTGCATACCATTTCATAAAATAACAAGACATACGCTGCTGCCCCAAAGTCAAGTAGATAGGATTCCTTTCACTTGTTATTGAAACTCGGTCCCATACCGACCGCCCCAAGAGGTCGTATTAAAACTCGACCAAGGCCACGCGGCTCTAGATGTCAGACCTAAAATTTGACAGTGCCAAACAACTCTCAAGAGGTTGGACTAAAACTTAAGACGGTCTAGAGGTTCAGACACTCGACTCAAAAGGGATAAGACTTCCTAGGAGTCTAAATCCAAAAGAACTACATAAGACAATCTGGAGAAAGATTGCAATAGAAAAGTGAATTTTATTTACATTTTAAGTGTATAGTATATATAATGTACATGTAAAAAAAAAAGAATGGAAAAACAACTCTACAACTCAGCAAAATCTACAATCAACCCCTCAGAAGGCCCCTACTGAGGAGAAGTTCCCTGCTACTGCTGACATCCCTGTGGTTCGAGAGGCCCCGCTTGCTCCAAAGATCCCGGCTGCCCAGGAGTTTCAAAACGGCTTGATGGTCCAAGCATGAAAGTGTTGGGAAACGCACCCCTTCTTGGGAGACCATACAAGTCGTCTGAGCATATAGCACTGGCATTCTGAGGATCAAACACAGCCATGGTAAACTGTGGGTGCAGCAACCTCATCACCCGGTGGCACAAGTTGATGTCGTCCCAGTAGTTGCCCGCCCTCCAGCATTGGTGTTATGTCCATGACCCTCACCGAAATCCTCAACACCTCATCCAACTGGAAGTTTCTGTCCTAGAAAAGCCTATACTAAACCTGCTGGATCTTTAATGTATCCTCGAGGGAAGCAATCTTCCTCTTGGCTTCAGCAAACTCGGCCTTCAAGCGTTTGTTGGCCTCTCCGGTGGCTTTGAGGGACTCTAGCTCAGAGCAAGTCTGGGCGACAACACCTATGAGCCGACCAAGGTTCCCAACCGGCTTGTGAAATTGTAAGGAAAACAAGCTATTAAAACATGAGTGAAAAGAAATAAAGATCAAAAAGTCTAAGGGAGAACAGAAAGATACCTGAAAGACAAGAGAGCCACTAGCTGAGCATTCCTCTCTAGGGGCCTCGAACTCCCGTGGCTCAATAGTAGGCGCCACAGAAATCTCAACCTGGTATCGGATGTAGGGACAGCTCCATCAAGATCAAGGGCTGGGGGCTCAGCTGCTACAAATTGATCCGCGGCCCCGGTTCCGCTTCAGCAGCTTGTGAAGTCATGGCGATGTCCTCAACCAGGACCTCCTTATGGACCTCGGGAGGGAGCTTGGTTGGACTGTAGATTAGGATTGCAAGGCATGGGAGCTCAGTGGTCTCAACAGAGGGCAACTCCGCGGCCCGATTCTCCTCAGTCTCAGTAGTCTTAGAATATGTCGTCGCAATCATCACCACTACTTCATCGGCTCGAGTCGCCTCAGTCTTCCCCGCAGCCTGCTCCTCAATGATGTCATCGGATGGATTGTCCATCAAATCTGAGACCTCGCCAGTAAGAACGGAGGAGAGATCAGGCACGGGCTCGCAGAGAGGAAGAGGAGTGACTGGTGACTCCATGTGCAAGCCCGCAGCCTCAGAAGGTTGCTCGGCAAGCACCGCAACCTCTAATGGCCCATTGTCCTCAGCTCCTTGCACTGGCGCCTTCTTCCTGAGCAAGCGCTCTATGACGGTCTTGTCTTAATCAGAAGAGGAAGGGTATTCAAAGATCGTCGCTGGACGCGCCAAGGTCTCAATCTGACGACTCTTAGTTGTCCGCTCGGACACTTCCTTGATCCATAGAGCCTACCGTTTCTTTTTCAGCTTCTTCTTCTTGCTAGGAGCGCAAGAGGCACCAGAGTCCTCAGGCTGGTTCTCCCACTTGGCTTGCACAAGGAACTCAGACCTTAGCCAGTTATTCTTTTTGTTCTCATTAAAAGAACCAAGATTGGCTAGCAACAGGCCTATGAAGTCCTTCACACTGGCCCTCTCTTACGTCATGACGTCCTCGCAAAACTTGGACTCCACGTTCCCCCATTGATTGGGGATGGCCCAGATTCGAGGAATGCCTACGAAAAAAAATATATCTTTCCACTTTTTGGTGGAGTCACGATTTCCACCGCTCATCACCAGAAACTCAGAACGTGGGGTTGCAACAATCCAGTCTTGACTGTGTGAAAACCTCAATATAACTTTCACCGCCACCAAATTGAGGAGCATCTCATGGCAACACACAAAGATACAAAGTGAAACTAGGTACCTAATGATGTTAGATTGAAGTCTGGCCACAGGGACTTTAAGGTCCCTTATTATCCTGTAGAGTTCCAACGGCATGGGATATCGAAGACCACCTTTAAGGTGGACTTCGTAGACAGTAATGAAGCTATCAGGAGGGCTGCAAGCCCTATCGTGGGCATCAGGGATCACCATGGCCATTGAGCTTGGAATCCTATACCATGCTTTGATGGCTTCGAGATCAGCCAAAGTCAATGAAGAGGCGAGATCTTTTACTCCTGGAACTATCGAAGAGTCAGGAACAGTAGAGAAGGCGAAGGAGAAGAAAGAAGGAAATCGCCAGAGAACGCAGAGAAAGTTTGAAGACTTAGAAAATTTTTGAGTGCATAAATGAAAGCAGCGAAGGGAAAAGAGAATTTAAACGGCTGAAATTCAAACAGCGCGCCCGTTAATTGCCTGGCCACACGTTAGCTCCCCATGGGACGTGGGCAATGATGGCGCTTCCCTTTCCAAGGTAGCAAAGTGATGCGCATTTAATGCACAAGGTTAGTGCGTTTTAAATACACCAATTGGAGGCGTAGACCAACTCCTCCGATTTGGAGAAAGAGTTCACGGATGATGTTTTGTCAAGCTGATTCAATTGAACATACGCGAACACTTGAAAAGTTTGCGCTTGAGAAAGACAACATTCAGCCGCGGACAAGGCAACTATTGTCGGCAATGCCCGAGGACATTGATGGACTCGAATGCATTTGCCAACTGTAATCAGTTGATGGAACGTACAAACATCTTGGACTCGAAGAAAATCCTCGGTCATTTGTATCAGACGGATTATCTCAAGAAGTCTTCATGCTTTTTGGTCAAACCGCTGGTCTCAGAAAAGCATCCCCGGAGTCTTTACTCTCAGCAGCGTCCTCTGATATTTTCCAGAGAGAAGAACGCACTTCACTATCAGGCTACAGCTAGACGACGGACACGGAGCAAAGACGCGGACGGACTTCTAAAGGAGAATGCCTTCGCGTAACGCTTGAGACATCTCCGCGGACGGTGAACATTCCAAAGGTTGAAATCCTCGAACCTCTTGACATGGGGGGCTAATGATGGGTAGTGGATACCCAAGGCCTAAGAATAAAACCCGTTTTCACAAAATAAGTCCATGTCCATGAATGGCCCAAAAAGTATACGCGGCCCAAGAGGCTAATGTGGCTGAGAAGGCCTAAAGGCCCGAGGGCGTGTCACAGGAAGGACGCTCAGGACGGACGAGGACACCAGCTCAAGGATGACGTCCTTAAAGGCACGCGCGTCCTGCAACACGCAACCCACGTAGAGAATGATGACTTACAGAGCAGGCGCCGTTTCTGCAGGCGTGACGTCACCAAGTCCGTGCACACGCAATCGTCCTGACACGGCAAAGTAGATTTGCAAAGTTGGTAGTTGGGATTTCTGCACACACCAACCCCCACGTGGCAGCTCCATGTAGAGGATTTTAACTACTATATAAGCATTCATTTTGTACCTACCAAATGATCTGAAATTCGAAACTCTGAACTATTGTATTTATGCGCTAAGAGAGAAAAAGATCAGAAAAACCACACTGTACTATAGAGAGAGAAAGAAAGGGCTTGTGTTGTAAGAGTAACTCCTAAGATTTTTCATACACTTTAGTCCTCAACCTCTTATACTTGTACTCACACATAGTAGAAGCAGTTCTAGGACTAAAATGCTGTGGTTTTTCCCTCTCATTCAATAGAGGGTTTTCCACGTAAAAATCTTACGTGTTATACTCTCTCTTTCTTTTCCTTTCACGTATATACTGTTCGGTATTGCTGTCGAATCCTCGTCCCTATCAGAGTTAGGATTCGAGGATGCAACAATTGTAATTGTTGGTCTATCATTTTTTTTAAAAAAAAAACTATATAACCAACAAGAGATTCATAAAAAGATATCCATATTTGTTTTCTATTGAGATGCATAAATTCTGATGAAGAATTTTTTTATTATGAGGGGTGAAATTTAACATCAAAGGATTAATTTCTGAGAAAAACATTTCATGATAAGTATGATCCATGTTAAAGCATCATTATGTAGAACATGCCACTTGAGAATAAAAAGATGAGATTTGAGAAAAATATTCTTATTTGTTTATATATTGAGTTATGTGAATTTTGATAATGAAATTTTTTATTAGGAAAGGTGAGATGTAAGACCAAAGTACTAAATTTTCTTAATAAAATCATTTAATTATAAATATGATTCTTGTTAAATTTTAACATTGAAGTGTGGACATAAATATTAGCTCTCTTGATACTGATGCATATAAAGTGCATGATAGGCATACATACTCATTTTGGATAAAAACTCAGTGCCTAATATAAGCATGAAAGATACACACTTATAATTGTTATGTTATAACAATTCTACTTATTTGTTAGAAATCTAAGCCAAAATTTTGACCAAAGTCTGAGTTATGTTAGAAATCTAAACGGAAGTGCATTCTATGCCGTTTTTTCCATTCATTTTAAGTCAAAATTTTAGAATCTTTCTCATCCTTTGTCAAAATTATGAATTTATTATGTTATGACAACATGCTTCTAATTGTTTGTGCTAATCTTCGAGTTTTCTTTTTATCCATGGCTAAATTCTCACCATTTTTTGATATCTTTAGCCTAAATTTCTAAAATTTTATTTAGAATCATTTTGTATGTCTATATTCCATTCAAAACTCAAGACAAATCTCTACAATCCAAAATGTGACAAGTTCATTTATTTCCAAATTAGAAATTTTTTTTTAACATATGAACTATTATAAGAAAATTAATCGTAAATATAGCTTATGACATTACTGCTGCATTATGCAAAGAAGATTTGCCAAGGCTTACCCACAGGACAGAGTACTAATTTTTCGTTCCATCTACAAGGTGAAGATGTCTAGCATTGACAATCCTTCGACTTTGATCCAGCCAACGGATTAAAGTTATGTTTTGCGTTTCTATCAAAAATTCAAATGTCCATCCTTTGTCTTGGTGCCTCTCTCTCCTTCATGGTGTGAAAAAATAGCCTTTAGACTAATCAACATATAAATGGAGATGAATAACTTTTTCTTTACAAAAATACAAATTAATGATTTGTAACGTTATTTCACATAAAAAAAATTATTTATCTTGATATTTATATTGAATTATCATTATTTTCTTGCATAAAATGTAAATAAAACATAAAAATGGAGAGAACACTACATTTTAGTGAAGAAGAAAAAATTTTTAAACAACTTGTTCATAGAAAAAATATTCCAAATTTTGAATCGTCAATTGAAAATCTACTATATGAGAAGAGTCAATTTATTGACCAATAAAAAAATGCACTAAACTTTTTAAGTGACTAATTTTAAAGACATAACTATTTAAAACTGTCATTAGATTTGCTGTTACAATATGGTGTTTTGAACTTGGGTTATTTAGATTTTTGATCGAATAATGTCTTTAATTATAAAAATAACAATAAAGACGAAATTTCATGAGACTAATAATTTGCTGGCAAATATAGATCAACCTTATGAAAATTATAAATAAGTTGGATTCATATAAATTTTGGAATGACATTTCAATAATTTACTTACCAGACAGTAGAAATATTTTTCATATCTTATTTTATTAATTACAATTGTTGTGTCCTAGGTCTCAAGTTGTCGTACAAAGTAGAGAGTTTTCAGATTCCTGATCAAGAACGAATCTCAACCAGATCCGGTCTTCGTCTCTATGAACTTGGAATCTGCACAACACAACTAATAAATGAGAGGTCAAAGGTCGGTGTGATTTTTTTCACCGAAAATGCTTCGATACTCAAGTCAGTATCCTTCCGTAATAAATAGAAAGGAAGGGGGACGCATGCTAA
>JAOVVI020014938.1:0-11351 GCA_028571085.2 Nepenthes alata | reverse complement strand
AGAATTGAGGAACACATTAGCATTTTGTATGGCTTGGGCAGCTGATAATTTGCTATTTTATGGGGCAAGCGGCAATACCAAAAATTTCAACCAATGACTTCATTTTAGGGGACTAATAAAGCAAGAAAATTTTAAAAAGAATTGAAAAATCGGAGAGAGAAAACGGAGAAAAGAAAGGCCAAACCAGGTGTAAGTCTAAACCAAGAGGAAGCTGCTCGACAGTTTGGTGAAAGAGTTTCAAAAATTATTCTGCATTAAATCGGGCAAGAACACATCTCCCTCTTTGATTTGTTGTTTAATTTTTTATATAATCTTCAAGTATTGTTATTCCAATACTTTAAATTCTCATCGAATCCATGCTAGAATAGGAAAAGTTCAGAAACATGTCTCTCTTGCTGAACTTTGCTGATATTTAAATTTTTACATATTTTATTTGATCGATTTATGCTATGAAATTTATAATGTAAATACTTTAAGATGTTGGCTAAATTACCGTATTTTTGTAAAAAAATTATTCTTCATAAAATCGGCCGGTTTGATAAAAAGAAAGTAGACTAGTAGAATAAACAGAGCAGCTACTGATACTGATATTTGGCTACTATTTTCACCAAGTTTTTGGCCGGTTAAAACTCTACAAAAATTAATTATGATACTTTAATGAATCGGTAATATGTCATAAAATTGGCATAAATTTATCTTTTCAAAATCTAAATGGTTCAGACCCGGGAAAAGAACATGTCACTGAACCAGCTAGAAGCAGACCTGTGTATGAAAAATCAGAGTATAACTTTGAACCGGATAAGGATAAAATTAAAAAATTTATATGAGCCAGTCAAAAATTTGTACTGATTTCAAAAATGTATTGAAAGTAATTTTTTATGGTGATTTGCCCATCGGAGCTTGCCACTGAGCTGGCTGCTGCATCAGTTTAGCATTTCTACCAAATTTGGGTGAACCGATCAAAATGTTATAGATAAATTATCATATATAGTATGTTAAGATAATAAACCAACCAAATATCAAGTGGACCTGTGGATCATAGGGTGAATCGGTTGCTAAGAGGGAATAAAGAATCAATTTCAGCAAATTGATGCAGTTTTTGGTTCATGAATGGAAAAAGTGGACTGGTTCAGGCATATTTATTTAGATAATGAACCGGCCAACCCATTTTAAAGACATGATAAATCAGTCCACGTGATAAAATAGAAAATATTTCATTAAAAAGGGTAAACCAGTCCATTAAATCGGCTATCTGAATACACCGGACAAAAAAATTGAATGGAACCAAACCGGTAGGTAAACTGATAAAATTATAAAATTTATGGACTAGAAGCCAAATAATATGTTACCCAAAAATTTAGCCAGTACACGTAAAAATTTGTATAAACTTATTTTTTTGATACGCTTTATTGTGATTTTGTTATGAATATGTATGATGTGTTATACATGAATAGAAGCTAATATGATACGATGAAAATATAAATTTTTTTTGAGATGAAAAAATTAAAAAGAAGAAGAAAGATTGTGAATAAGGGTTTCAACTATGAAATTTTAAGAAATAAGAAAATTGAAGCAATGATTTTTATTTAAATGACAGTATTCCCTTGTATATCTTAGAATATTATAGTGTAGATCGTTATTTGAATAAGTATCGCTGAGTGATTTAGGTCCCATCTATCGGGAGATAATAGATAGTATCATCCTATCTTCGGGATATAAATAAGGAAATCAAGGCATTTGATTTGTATAGAGTGAATATAATTTATTATATTCTCAAAATGTAAATAAAGAGGAATGACTTTTGATTTGTGCACTGAATACAATTCAGATATCGATCAAACACTTCGTTAGCTGATAAATCCTACTAGCTCTAATTTCTCAAGTTAAGTAAAGGTAAGAAGTGTTGATAAGTAATAAAAAAAATATACAATAAAAAGAAAAAGTTGAATATATCATGACAATGATTCTAAAAGTATACATTGCATTTTTATATGTATCACAATTTTTATTTCTCCTTATGATTTATTTTTTAAAAAATATACATGGTCTTAATTATTATGTTCTTATTGAGTATTTAGCTCACTTTCTTACTATTTTCTTATCCTTCAGATGCCTCATAGGAGTTTATACCTAATGAACAAGATTAAAGAAGAAAATTTTAGTTTTGTTATACTTAGAATTTTGGTAGCCTACAATGATGTATAATTATAAATTTTCTAAATTTTAAAGAATGTATGATGTTATAATAATGTTATTACCTCCGTAAATGTATTAGTTATCTTTTTATTTCCACAAGATTATTTTGTGATTAGTTATGAGACTTTTAGCCAGCATCTTTTTTTATTATGAGGTTGATATTATTTTATTATTGATTGGATGTCAGAGCCACTGATAAGGTAGTATTGTGTTTTGGATCCTATATATATTAATGATTATGATATAAATGAGGCAAGTACATGTCCATCTTTAGATATTAACATGTAATATTATTGAATAAAGAATAATCCGTACATATAAGGATATTAGAACATGGAACGTGATAAGAGTGACTTCAAACCTTGGGGAAAGGAGGCATCCAAGTTTTTAGTACACCTAGAAGGCAAAGTATTGACCTAAGGGGCCTCCTTATCCTCCAGAAACTCCAATGAAAAATTATAAGGTCTAGGAGCCCCCACCGAAGCCTCTAGATGTTTGATAGGAAAACCCTCTAGCATTTTCTTATTATTAATGGACTCCACAATTGAAGCAACAAGATATGAGAAAGCAGAATTGTTGGGAGACAAATTGACAAAGGCTAGGATCTCGTACTTGGCAAGAATCAGAGCGGCATTCAGCTCTCTCTCGTGTGAGCCATTAGAAATAGGGTCATTTAGTCCTAAAGAATCAGGTGGGAAAGCCTCATCACCTTGAAAAAATGTGGGAGCCTTCTCAAAAATTGGGTGTTCAAGTGAAGAAAGAATCAAGTGAGGCCTTCGGGATAACTCATCGGCCTCCACCGTGATTACTTCATCATAAGCTTCATCAATCGCCCTCCTAAAATCATTGAAAGAGGACAGATAGGATGAATTGGAAACTAGAAGACCTACCTCTCCAACTGCCTCTTCTAGAGGATCCTAAATAAAAAGTTTCCATAGTTTTTTTCTTAGGTTTGTAGAGAGGGATATCGGCGATGGCCTCTCCTCCAACCTTGACCACCTAGCTAACATCGGCGAGTACCTATCGAGTTAAAAAAATTACTCATCTTCTAAAATGAAACAACATTTTTCTTTATCAAATCAGTCAAAGGTTGAGCCATAAAAGACCCAATCTCCAAAATTTCATCGACATAGGCAAAGTTGATCAATTTCTATTTGTTAGAGGGGGTCCAATCAGAAGGAACAATAATAAAAAAATATCGATCCTTTCAACATTTTATTGAATTCGAATTTCCTCCGTTTATTTTATACCTCTTCCTAAGGGTGAATGAAATACATTTGTCATCTGGGTTAAATTGGAAGATGACTTTAACCATCCAAATGTCCAGATAATACCCCCAACAACGAAGAAAAATGCATAGGGAGGCCAAATACTTGATAGCATTGGAGTAGAGGTATGCTATGGGATTCTCTAGGGCCTCCAAAATTTCATAGAGTTGTCTAATAAATGGAATATAGAGGCCCTCCTTCAGATGGACTTCATAAATGGTAATGAAGCAATGCTTTGGCGAACAAACTCTCTCAGCTGATGAGGGAATTTGAAAAGGAATGGCAACAAGAATGTTATGTTTCTCATGAATGTACCTTCTCGACTGTAAGGCTGGACGGAATGTCAGCAACGCCCTTAAAAGTTGCTTTAAGAGCTATGGGAAATAAGGATAAACAGAAGGAAAGCCTGGACTGAGAAATGAATTGTGAAGAGATGAAGAAATGAAGAAGCGTTAAAATTTAAATAGACAGATTTTAATTCAAAATGATATCATTTGGAAATGCCCAAGAGGCACACCGTTATGATGATTGAGACATGTGACAATATAGGAAGATGTTGTAACACGTCTATTTTACTACGTCAATAATGATGATCTGATGCAATGTTTCCTAAGGTTATAGACTAATAATAGGCAGCTCAGTCACTTAATTAATTTCGATTGGACCGTTGAATTCTGATTAAAGTTGGCTTAGTCACTTCACAAATATGTTAATTTTGGGTTAACTTGGATTAAATTATTATGCACCGAATTTTTAGATGTTTGAATTGTCAGATTGTCCGACATTACGAGAAGAAAAATAAATGCCAGAGCATGCCAGCAGACGCTCAACTCATAAACAATAATCCATAAATTACAAGCATATCAAAGCCATACAAAGAATATGAATTATCATTCGGATAGTTCTATTCATTAGATCTTTTTACAATGTACAAGATTTAAATAGTAGAAGTACAATTCAGATGAAACAGAAGAAGACACAAGATAGTGACCTGAATAAAAAAAGAAGAAGAAAGGCACTGCAAGGAGAAGATAATGAAAGAAACATCACCTGCTCATACCGACATCCTATATCTTGGCCGCCTCTGTGAGGAATCAGCGAGATAAAGGACATTGCTACATCATGCAGGTCTAACTTTAAGATGAGTATAAAAGAGAAAAAATAAGATAATTTTTTCAATAAAAGAGAGTAATTAAGACGGACTTCAAATAGTTTGTCGGGCCATAACTTCTTAATTTAAAGGATCTCCACCTACCCGAGCATCTATGCTAGCCGACAACTGCAAAAGGGGCATCTTTGCAAAGGATGATCACACGATTGAGTAGAAAATAATGTATTTTGGGATGTAATTTGTATAAGGACCCTCAATTTATAGTCGAGGTAAAAGGTACAACTGGATAAAGGAACAAAATAAACAGAGATATCAAATCACATTGATTAAGGATAGAGAATAAAATCCTACCAAATATGACTCATGATTAGTAGAGAATTTGCGACAGAGATACGCTTTGATAGCACATTAGCTGACTTCCCATCAGCAACATGTTCGGAATTCGAATTCAAACCTCTAAGTATAGGGAGCTAGTGTAGAGTATAGCCTAAGATAAATCGACCCAATATAAATTTGAATCGGGACCTAACTTTTAGCCGCCCAAACAAAGAAGTATAAAACAGATAAGGATAACCAAATAACGATTCTCTGAAGCATTAACTGAGAGGCTCAATATAAACGGTCGGTTACCCAAGATTGAAGGATAATATGAGCATGTAAATAACCTGATCCAAAAACGGTTGAAACGATCTTACTATTAATAGTCAGACGATTTTCGAATTAAATTGGAATGATAGTTATACACCAAAAGTAATACCTCTTAACAATTGCCTTGAAATAATTCAGGACATAGATAACAAAGACAGCAGTTTCAAAGGCTAATCAAACAAGTAAGAACCCCATTTATAAATATAACTCCTTCGAAACCAAAGGAATGAGAGATCCGAAAAAAGAGAAAAAGATACTCAAATATTCGAGTGCACTAGGCAGAGTAAAGTTCTTTCAATTCACACTTATCACTATTTTCTTTCCATTTCATCATTTTCTTTATAGTCTTTCAACTCAAAAAGAAAGATTACTGATTTGAATATCGTAGGATATATCAGGGAACGAATCCTATATATATATTACTTCTTGCTCATTTTATTATGGTACGTAGAATAATGATTTTAAGTTACGAGAACCAAACCCGTCGCCATTCAAACTTTCTAAAGTAGGATAATAATTTTAAGTAAGATATGCTAGGAAGCGAGTCCCATATATCTCTTATCTCTTGTTCATTTTACTATGGTACGTAGGATAAATATTTTAAATTACGAAAATAGAACCCGTCGCCATTCAAACTTTCTGAAGTAATAACTCGACTTTCTAATTTGTACGTTGATTCGGGTTAACGGGACGCATTAAGTTCTCATATAAATTTGTGGAATGCTGCCATGTTCACACGTTATAATTATTTTTCATTTTCCTCCTCTTCCAAAACGTCATGCCATTACTAATATTATAACTTATGAAACACGTTCCCACTATAAATTGGATTTTTTGGTAATAAACTTGATACTATATCTTAAAAATATTTTTGTAGTAGTTTTTTTTTTTGTTTTTGTTTTTTCAATAGAATATTCTAATAGTTTTTTTTTTCTTTTTTGTATCTGAAGAAAAAAATCAGTTAAAAAAATTCTACTCTGACGTTTCTGAAATAATGAAAACCACGTTCATTGAAGACCCTTTTTCTTGCTAAAAAAGTAGTGCACTGAAAAACACCAATTGTGCTCATCATTACCGATCGTCGGTGGCCGCTGCTGGGGACCGAAGCACTGCACACTGAGGGTGCGTGCAGACACGCGCAGGAAAAAATTAGTCGCGTTTCAATCTAATTTTTATATTATTGTGGAGGCTTTAAACGAGTTTAAAAAATTACGTCATGCGATATTTTATTTTAACATCATTTTTCGTATCAAATGTTTTTTTTCATTGGAATGCTGTAGGTGACGAAATGCCCCTCGATCAATTTATTTTTTATATAAGTTACTGATATTTATAAATAAATAAAATATTTTAAAAATATTTAAATGACGTCTCGGTCTATTTTATAATTAATTATTAATGATACAAAATTTAGAGGGAAAATAAAAAAAGAAAACCGCTTTCAAAATGGCACGTGATTGAAACGTTGGAAAAGTAAGAGCGGAGGAGAAACAGAAACAGTGGGAACAAAGTTTCACACACTAAAAATCAACAACGGCGTACTCTTATTTATTTTTAATTAGAGAGATTGTTTGCCACAGTAACCCTATATGTTGTATTTTAAAGATATTAAAACTGTTACAGAATTCAATTATTTTATCATTAATTAATAAGGAGTGACGTGAAATATCACGACATTTTATGTGGAGCAGGTGGGGTGGGACCACCGCCTGTTTTTTTTTCAAGTGCTGAATCCCACGATTTTATTTATTTATTTATTTATTTCTAAACGACAGGTTGTTGGTGATGGGGATTATTGCTTTTTTTGAATTATTTGAGCGGTGGCATGACATTAAAACTTCAGCATAGACATGTAAGGAGTTTTATTTAATACATAGAGAATATTATTTGCTTTTATGACGTCGATAGTATATTATTAATCAACTAATCTATCTCAGCATATATTTTTAAAAAAATTAATTAATAACATAATATGAAAATTATAGACGCCATTTGGATAACAACCGATCCCATGCCCACCTAATTACGTAATGGTACTGCATAATTTTCAATATGTTTAGGCCAGCAGCTGCTACAACACCTAATTGTTTAGCCACCCATATATCTCTACATCATCTCTCCATATAATTAATATAAATCTATCACAATTAATACAAAGATCAACCACAGCAAGCAAATCATTCTATGCTACGCATCAAGAACGAGGAGGACCCACCTTGACGATACACAGATTAAAGGGCGGCGACCCTTCTGACTTACCATCGATTTGTGGATGGTTTATAAACTCGTTGCCGGGTGGCGGTAGACTTACAGTTGCTGCTGGGTCGATGAATAGGCTCATCAGAGATGAAAATCGAGTTTGAGACGGCCATGCAGACCGAGTACATAATAAGAGGCAAATGCACAGGACTGTCTGTCCCACTTTTTCACATGGGATATGACTGCACTAACAGACTTCTATGGCAATAAGTAGATTGATGGTGCATCACATCAGACTAGACGCGTAGAGGTTGCCATAACATTACTCTTTATATCCTTTGAGGTGATTCAAGTAACCCAGATTTTAAGTCTTGAGTGATTCTGACGTGACCTAGAAACATGGTTCATTTTGAGCTTACATCAAGTTGATTATAAGCTAACTAATTAGTTCCAGGCTCAGCTAATTCCAAACTAACATTCTTGTTCAGCCCCCAAAGTCACTGAATTTTACTCTATACAATGCGGTGATTTAGCTGGCGTGATTAAACAACAGATTGAGCCCTGACCGTTTGTACCGTGATTTCTGCAACCGCTCTTCCTTTAAGACATTGTTTTGGCGTATGCATATGGACTGACAGATACATGTTTAGGATGACGAGCGTAATTATTAAACCAGTAGCAGCAGCTACAAGAGAGACTAACATAACGCATAAACTATACCGACCAAGATGACCAAATATCAAAAAAAGGGGAGTGCAACTACACATGCTTGTAAAAGCAATCATGATATCAATTTTCTTTTCCAATTTGCCGATGCATGGTATCAATGCTACCCACACTATTATTATTGCCTTTCCAGATACTATTATTGCCTTCAGATTCCAAGTCATACCAGCACAACTGCATACCACAACTAAATTTCAAATTCAATATGAAAGGACTTAAATCAATATGTTCAGCTGAAGACAGGCTCCCACAGCTGCTGTTGTTATTTTTTTTTTTATCGTCTTTAGAAAGAAACTCTCACAGCTTGACACAAACACATATCCATAAGAGACAAATATATTGTGGAAATAGGGGGGGGGGGATCATCCAACATGCATGCTAGCTATGTCTTTGAAGCATACGCTGCACACTTCATCTGATTGCTCCAAGCAAGTTGGCACCATCAAGCTTCGCACCTTCCAAATGCTTAGATCAATGAAAGAGGATAAAATTACAGGCCGTTGTATTTAATCTCTCTTCCTTTTTTTTCTTTTTTAAATTTTTTTCCCTTTTTTGCATAGTAAATCTCATACAATGCTTCTATAATTGTTGCATGATAGCATGCCAAATGAACTAACCTTCCGTTTGACTGGAAGTAATGCAAAGAAATCAAATGAAAGAATATGAATAGGAAAATTGCCACATTTTCTTATTGTATTCCGTATTATATTACATCACCTTAGACAGTGTGTAATTTATAGCAATAAAATGAACATAGTATACGAAAGGGCCATATCTTTTGTTGGACTTGCATTACCCACGACTAAAAGGAGGACAATCTCAACATCAATAAAATAACTACAACCTTTCTTTTTTTATCCAAACAAAACCATCGCCCAAAAGAAATTCAAGAGGAGTTGAAAGCCACATTTATTTATAATAGAGTACGGCATCCCTTGTCAGAATGTCTTTATTGTGCCCAATGGTAAAAGGTCACAAAGGGAAGCAAACAGGAAACTCAAAAGGTATGGTTCTTGCAAAATTGACCCACAAACTGACCCAGAAGAAACAGAACACTTGCTTAACATACTTCCATTTACTTTTCTCAACAACCTCAATCATCATCATTGATTTTGGCATCCAACCGCCAAATCTTGAAGAGGAAGAGAAATTAGCATATGCAATTAGCATCTGTCAAAATCATTCATCAGACACTTTATTCTAAGTTTCACTGTTGGAGAAGAAAAAAACAATAATAAGAATAGTCAAGGCCAACTACAGCCACTCAACTGCTACCAAACTTGACCAAGACCAGACCAAACCAAAGTTTCAACGACTTAAAACCGTGGTCACCAGGTCACATGACGACCAATCTACCATTACACTAAGCTCTTACATACCTTAATATGTTCATTAGGCATTCTTAGCCTTACATTACCAAACCACCTAAGCATGTTCCCTCATTTGACTTCTATTGGAACCATCCCAACTCTCTCATAGGCTCATTAAGAATTATCTCTCTCCTTGTATAAACACAGATCTATCTTAATTATCAACATTTTCATCTCTGCCACAACTGTGTCTGAACATGTTAGTACTCAGTTCCATCTAGAATCGTCAGCCTAACAGCCACCTTAATACATTTTCCTTTTTTGACTAGTATTCTCCAATCACTTAAATTCCCTGTAATATTTCTTGAATTCATCCAACTTGCTTTGATCCTGTGAATAACATTTTCATCGTTTGCTCTGTCTTTCTAAATTATTGACCCGAGACATTTGAAATAATCCCATTTTTGGTGGGCTTCAAGCCACACAATAACTTGCTTTGTTATTAGTAAATTTGCATTCCATATGTTCAGTATCTTTTCAACTAATTCTAGAATCTTCAGCACCCAAAATCTCATTCTGAGCTTCAAACATTAATGCCCCTTTGCTCCTATCCACCAAAACTGTCTATAAAACAAATACACCAATATACATCATATTAACAAATCCAATTGTGGATTTTATGCCAGTCATACCTATGTACTTTTTCCTATTAGCATTTGTTTGGCAAGATGCTGTATGTTTTCAATGAGATCTTTAATCTCGTCAAAGAAAAATGAATGATTTATGCGAAAAAAATTCTAATGCTCTTATAAGATCAAATTGCTTTACAGTATAGATCCTAGGAAAAGCTCCATCTTGCATGCAGTCAATTCCCCCATCCATCCCTCTCTATTTTTAATGAGGATATCATGGAGATTCCAAATTAGAAGAGATTTAATTTTTTTTTGATTAAAAAAGATTTTATTTTATTTGATTAAGATTTTATTTGAAAGATTTTATTGAGAGATTTTATTTTATTTTTAACTTAAAAAAATATATCATATTATTTCCTAATTTTGAAATATCATTAATTAGAAAATTATATTTATTTCCTAATTAACCTAGGATGAAGGTTCCCTATATATGGATCTTGACTCTGATGTTGAACGTATGATTAATGAATTGAATAAAATTTGAGTGATTGTGATCATTTTCTCTTTTTTCTGATCTTTGCTTCTCTTCTCTCTGTTCCTCTTCTTGTTTCTTCCCCTTCTCCCAATTTCTTTTCCTTCCCTCCCCTACTTTTTCCCCTTCCCCTACATTAATTTTATATCAACAGGGAACTTTGGTCTATCATTCATCAAATTGTGACTGCTATCCTCCCTATTTTCTCAACAAAGCCTTCAAATCATGGTTGTCAAAGGCATGCCCGAGGCACGCCGGGGAGCAAGGGTGTGTGCCTAGCAAATGCTAGGTGAGGCGCAAACCCTGAGGCGCATGCTTGGGCACAAGGCATGCCCTTGTTGGACCCAGATGCAGGCCCAAATTTTATAAAAAAAATAAATTAAACCTCAATTTAAAAGAAAATCATCATCTAGGCATCATGTCTTTCTTCCGATCAAAGTTGGGCGACAAGCTGCATTCTCTCTCTCAATCTAGGTCTCTCTCTCTCTTGTGCTCTCTCTGTGTTTCTCATGTGGTCACTCTCTCTCTCACATGTTGTTTTCTCTCTCTCGTAGGCTGCTTGTGCATGACTCTCTCTCTCTCTCTCTCTCTCTCTCTCTTCCTCTCTTACATGCGCGACTCTCACATTCACATCTTTTTTCTATAATTATTCAATTTATCTTATTTTTTCCCATTGCTCATTTTTTTTAGTTCTGTTATACTTGAAACTGTAATATTAATTGCAACTTT
>JAOVVI020014937.1:0-11351 GCA_028571085.2 Nepenthes alata | reverse complement strand
AACACTACCATAAACTTATCCAGGTAGGGTCAAAAGACTCAATTCATCACGCCCATAAAGGCAATCGGGACATGTGACAACCCAAAAGGTATAACCAGAAATTCATAATGCCCGTACCTCATCCAAAAGGCCATCTTTGCTACGTTCTCCATCCTGATTGGCAACTGGTGGTATCCCGAGCGAAGTTTGATCTTAGAAAACACTTGTGCTCCTTACAACTGGTCAAACAGGTCATCGATCCTTGGCAAGGAATACTCGTTCTTGATGGTGGTCTTTTTTAACTCTCGGTAATCGATGTATAGCCACAATGATCCGTCCTTCTTCTTGACAAAAAGAACCGAGGCACCCTAAGGAGATACACTCGGCCAAATGAATCCCTTGTCTAAAAGCTACTGCAACTATTGCTTCAATTCCTTCAATCCAGAAGGCACCATCCTATGGTGCCTTCAAAACAGGTGTCAAACTGGGAACTGTCTCAATTTCAAATTCAATTTCTAAATGGAGTGGCAACCTAGGCAATTCTTTGGGAAACATGTCCTCAAACTCGTAAACTATTGGGATATCTTTGGCCGAAAAGCTATGACTCCCAATGGTAGAGGCATGACATTTAGAATCCATTAAGTGACGACTGTGCAATGCTAAAATAAAACACAGTGGCTCCTTCCGCACCACGCCTTGGAAAAAGAACGGTTCGCAACATGAAATAAAGAAGTGGACTTGCTTGTAAAAGCAATCCACACTGGCGTGATAACTCGCTAGCCAGTCTATGCCCAAGATCACATCAAAATTGTACATCTCGAGCAAGATGAAATCCGCTATCAACTGCAGCCCCAGAATCCAAATTTCACATCTCGAATACACGATATCTATGACCAACGACATTTCTGAGGGTGTAGAGACAATCAAAACATGATCCAAGATCCTCAGATAGGACAATAGAGTACTTGCAAAATTTGGGGACACAAAAGAATAGGTCGAGGATGAATCCAAAAGAACATGTGCAGCAGTACCTTCTACCACATTCGGGGATGCCTCAGCATCCCAATCTGTTACTGCAAAAGCCTTCCTAGGAATGATTGGCTTCTTCTCCACTGGCCTCCTCGGAATAGGACAATCTTTAATCATGTGGCCGGTCTTGCCACAATTAAAATAAGCCCCCATCCACTTGAGGCATGGCTGTCCGCAATGGGCCCTCTTGTGATAACTACAAACATCATCAGTCATCGGCGGACTTGGAGCCGCAGCTATTGTCGCCGGATACTCTGCCTTCCTCTTTCCTTTGTCCTCGGGCTTCAACTTCCTTGAAGGCCCTCCGAATCTCAAACTTTGACTGACGGCTGGGTTCCCTCAGTTTCCTGATCTCTTTGCAAAATACTACTACTGCTCCAACTCTCTCTAAAAAATGAGAGCCCGGTCCAATATTTCTCCATAATCACGTAACTTGTGCGTAACTAATTGCCTCCTAATGTCATTCCTTAACGCAGACTGGAACTTTTTGGCCTTTCTAATTGGATCTTCTGCTACATGCGGAGCGCGCTGGGATAATTCCATGAACTTAGTTACATACTCGGCCACGGACTGATTCCCTTGCCGAAGCCGTGAAAATTCATCTTCCTTCTGTTCTCGCAAGCTATCCAGGAAATACTACTAGAAAAATTCTTCCTTAAGCTTTTCCCATGTAATCTAATCCTCAAGGACTCCCATGGCTCCCTGTTGCATTGCCACCAATGGTCGGCTTCGTCCTCCAATTTGTACGTGGCAAAGGTCACTTTATCTTCTTCTGATTATCGAATCACAGCGAAGATCTTTTCCATTCTTCTGATCCATGCCCTTGCTCTAGCCGAATCCAGATCTGCTGAAAACTCTAGTGCCCTTTCACTGTTGAACCGATTGTAAGCCATCGCCCCCGGATTTGTTGGAGTCAGGGCAGGAGCTGGCGCTGGAGCTGGAGCTGGCACATGCTGACGGTGACCCTGAGCTATCATATCTATGATGTCAGCCATCCGTCCCATAATGTCAAAGTATTCCTCCTCCCAATTAGGATGAGGACTAGATATCGAACCTCTCCACCGACTAGACCTAGAACCTCTTCCCTGATCGGACATCTCGAATCCCTATCATGATGCATTAACAATAGAGTTAGACTTCCGCAAAAAACTTAAGAAAACTACTTAAATAGGGAGTTCGATCTATACTTTGGATCTAATCAAATTAGCCTAGCCTTAACCACGGTCATTCAGTTCAAATCCTAAGGCATCTTCCGAACCAACCTTTCTCCGATATCAACTGTGATGTACAGTATTACAAACCAAAAAATTGATAGAGTTTTGACTATAATACGGATATCGTCCTAATACAAAACATGTAATTTCTCCTGTTATACATACAAAATTCCACAAAAATACCAACATAGGATCCAAGTCCATATTCCACAACACAGAGGCTACAACAACAACACACAAAATCTGGACTCCTGGTTGGAACAAGGAGATGCCACTAAGCCTCAGAGCCTCCTTCAATAACCTATAGAAGCAAACTAAAGATCCATAACATAACAATCTGACTGATCATGTTATTTCTACTAGTGTGTAAAACAAAAGACGACATAATATATACATCTTTCTCTTCCCAAAAGAATAATGAACTAAGCCAAAAATATAAAATACAATTCTTCAAAGCATAAAAACATCATCTCCATGCCTATGGTAAGCGCTGACACCTCTACTCCTTCTCATCTGGCAGGAAATCGTGCTGATAATATGAGAGGAGGACAAAATAGCGAGGAGTGAACTAAAACTTAGTAAGGCACAATATAACAAAGTACATTAGAGATTTCATTTCCGAAATAGATTAATATGCATAGAAAAGAAATAAGGGCATATGGAAGATTCATGCATTATGAGCATAAAAAGAATATGCATTCGTGAATATTTTTTTGGGTTTCTTCTGTTCTTTTTCCTTTTTCTTTTCTTAATCATTAGTTCTCTATTGAATACTTATTTTGTTGAGGGATCGGGGCCAGTAGGCCTTACTCACCAAATGAGCGGTAGGTTGTTACCTATATTGTATTCAATCCATACAATCTAAGGCCGATGTCCTCCTATTCTCGATCTAGAGGGGGCCGTCTACATATCAACCCTATAGACGGGGTCATAACCATAGGCCGCAAGCGGCATTCATATCAGACAATGCTTCCACTACAATATACTAAGACTTGCCAAGGTATATCACCTTCTCCAAATAAGCGGCCAGGGTACGCGGTTAGGGTATTCCTTGAGTCTCCACTGTAATATCATTGGTAGGCCAAAGTATACCGTCCAATCCTCGGTTCAAATTCTTTGTTTCTTATTTCTTTAGGGAATTATGTTCTTAAGCTCATAGTTCTTCATTCATAGTCCTTCGTTTCCACTCTGTTGGAGAGCGTTTAATAATTTTATCAGTTCTTTACTTAATTATAAAATATCCCTTCTTGGTTCTTTTTCCTTTAAACTTGTTCAGATACTTCTTTTCTTTATTCTTCACAAGCTTAAAGCTTCCCATGTTCATAAATTCATACACAATTTTTACATTAAGGAATTAAGTGAAAATTAACCACATTCTTTAGTTGGGGCTCAATTTGGACATTTGGTGGACATTTGAACGCATAAGATTCGTGGACATTTGGTCGGAATACACAGGATGCGGGTTAGGGCTTCGGCATGCATAAACCGCATAAAATGCGAGATTTTGATTTATGGAATTTCATACTCAAATCGTGGATTTCAATTATCTAGTGTCAATTTGTGCATATTACCCGAAATAACTGGCAAAAACTGCCCGTACGTGGGTTAAGGTTTTGGGGTACAAAAATCAGTTCAACTTCACTCAATCAGACATGAAATCGATGTATGTTCATACTTGGGGCATGGGTAATCCGAAATACAAATTTATTCGGGTATCGAAATAAAAATATCCAAAAAAAGAGATAAAAGTGCGAATAAATGAGAGAAAATGGTATGGGTGCACTTACCTCTACCCGATCTATCACATTTGTAACTAGCACTAGCTTGGAAACTGACCCGAGACCCTCAGATCTCCTTTCTCTCTCTTCTCCTCGTGGTCTCTCTCTCTCTTCGTTTTGCTGGCTGAAGGAAAACTGAAAGAAAAAACGCTTGCGGTGCTTTTTAATTCCAAGTCGGGTGCGCGGCGAGCACTTCTGCTTATGGAATCAGCGTCGCTCTGGGCGCTAACATTCTGTTTTTGGGCACCACGGTGTCGCCTCGGGTGCCCAGCAGGCCCACTTCACCCAATCGCCTCTCGATCCTGAAACTAAAATTCCCACGAGTTTAGGTCCAATTTTAATCTTATTGGCTTAATTATCCTTTAATTATTGTATTCGAATATCTAGAACCTCACACCTACAAGACATCTAAAGGGAAATAAAATAGTAAGAGTGAGCCAAATACTCAGTAAGAATATAATAGTAAAACATATGTATATTTTTATACAAAAATATATCATATAGAGGATTAGGAGTTGTGATGCATGTAAAAATACATATATACTTTTAAAATAATTTCATGATACGATTAACTTTCTTTTTTTTTGTATATTTTTCTTCTTATTACTTGCCAGCACTTCTACTTTTACTTAGCTTGAGAAACTAAGACTAGTAAGTATTACCAATTAACGAAGTATTTGATCGATATTTAGATTATATTCAGTACACACAATCAAAAGTCATCCCTCATTATTTACATCCCGAGAGTAGGATAGATTGTATTCAATCTACAAAAATTAAATATCATAACTTTCTTATTTACATCCTGAAGATAAGATGGTACTACCGATTGTCTCCTAGTAGACGGGGTCTAAATCACTCAACGATACTTATTCAGACAACGATCTACACCATAATATTCTAAAGAATGCCATCAAATACTATCCTTTGAATAAAAATCCTTGGTTCGATTTCATTACTTCTTCAAAATTTCTCAGTGGAAAATTCTTATTCATTTTGCTCCTTCTTCTTAATTTTCTCACCTTAGAGAAAATTCATATTTTCATGGTGTCATATTAACTTACTCTCATGTATAGCATATCATATATGTTTATAATAAAATCATGATAAAGCGTACCATAAAAATAAATTCATATAATTTTTTACAATGTGTTGGACTTCTTTTTAAACAACATATTATTCAATTTTTGGTTCATAAATTCAATAATTTACCAGTTCACTAACCAGTTTAGCTCCATTTTATTTCTCCTATCGGTTTAATCATAAAGCCAGTTTATGGACCGGTTCGGCCTTCCATCAAATTTTATTGGTTTTATCACAAGAGCTGGTTCACCATTATCAATCCATTAAGTGGCCGGTTCATTATTTTAAAAGATCATAAATAAACCGGTTCACTTAATCATATCACTTGCTAAATTTTAGCCTGTTAGCTAAAACCGCATTGGTTTTCATTTCCATCAGCCGGTTCACTTAATGATGGGCCGATTCACTTGATATTTAATCACTTTACTATCTTGACATGCCATATATGATCGGTTCATCACTTATTTCCAGGCAAGTTCACCCATTTTTTGTAAAACTTCTAAACTAGTGTAGCGGCTGGTTCAGTAAAAGTGTTCAATTTTGGGATAGATTTAGTGATCAAATTAACCCAATTTCATGAGCCATTTTGTCACAATATCACTAAGAGGTTTAGCTGGGTGGTCACCGAATTCGGGACGATTTGAAAGTTATTTGGTCGTCGGTTCAACCAGATAACAACAGCTAATTCTGCTACTCACTCTGGCTTCATATTTCAGTTGGTATGTTGCTAAATTTAGGTCTTGTTCTATGGTCAAATCACTATAAAAAATTACTTTTCATATATTTTTAAAATCAGTACAAAATTTAGGACAGGGTCATATAAATTTTTTATTTTTATCCCTACCCGATTTAAAATTATGCATTAATTTTTCATACACGGGTCTGCTGATGGCTTGTTCAGTAACATATTCTTTTTCTTGGGCTGAGCCAGTCAAAATTTTAAAATATAAATTTATGCAAATTTTATGACCTATTTTTGAATCATTGAAGTGTTATAGTTAATTTTTGTGGGGCTTAAACCGGCCAAAAGATCAGTATCAGTAGCTGCTCTATTTCAGCTAGTTCACTCTGCCAGTCTACTTTATTTTTATCGAATCAAACAGTTTTATGAAGATAATTTCTCTACAAAAATATAGTGATTTTGCCAATATCTTAAAATTATTTTCAATATAAACTTCATGGTATGAATTGATTAAATAAAGTATATAAAAATTTAAATATCAGCAAAGTTTAATATTAGAGATAGTAGAGACATGTTTCTGAACTTTTTCTATTCTAATATGGATTCGGTGAGAATTTTAAATATTGGAATAAATAATCAAACAAAGAGAAGTATTTTTGCCTAATTTAATGTAGAATATTTTTTGAAACTCCTTCACCAAACTGCCGAGCAACTTCCTCTCGGTTTAGATTTTCACCCGATTTGGACTCAATTTTCTTCCTTTTCACTCTCCGATTTTCTTCAATTCTTTTTATGGATTTCTTTCCTTATTAGTCTCCTAAAATGATAAGCCATTGTTAAAATTTTTTAGTGTTGCTACTAGCCCCATAAGGTGGCAAATTCTCAGCTGCCCAAGCCATGCAAAACACTTGTGTGTTGCTCTCTCTTTAAGCCACTTATTGGAACCTTATTGATGATTAATTGGATGCAAGTTAAGTATTCTTGAGTGTCATGTGTCCCTCCAAATTTAGCCATATAAAATTATTTTTTATTCAATTAAAATTAGTGGGGTGTTAGTGGAGATGTGTCATGTCCTCATTCTTCTAATTTCCTATTAAAGCCTTTTCCTCTACTAAATTTTACTAAGTGTTGGATTATAAGGTGATGACATGGGTCCGTTATTAAGAAATTAAAATTTAATTATTAATGGTGTATTAAAATTATTTTAATTTTATTATGTTATCCAGCCCCCTTAATTTTTCTACTTCCAGCAATTCTTCTGAGTGTATAGAATTTTTATTTTGTTACTATCGGATCCTTCTAATTATAATTTTGATTATAAATTCTTGTTATATCGTTGATTGGAAGATACGGCAACTTTCGGGCAGCTTTCATATCCGCCAAATTACTAATTTATTTAATCGAGACTTGCTCAATTACAAACCTAGTCTAGCAGTTTAATCCTTATTTAATTTGAGTTATATTTAATCAATCGGGCCAAATTCGATTACTAATTGGGTGATAATTTGGTGATCAGTCTCTCTTATTGTCAACAAAAATTTATTCGATTTATAGTGATTAAGAATTCGTTAACCAAATTATTTTTCTATCATTTGTTCTATGTTTTATTGACAAGAAATTGAATTGTCATCCTTAATTAAATTCTCATTGCATCTCAGAGTGAGTTTTTGGCATTTAGGGTTTTGCCTTTAATAAATATTAATTTCCTGAACACTAGTTTAGCTAGGAAAATTATGCTTTAAAAAAATATCGATCCTTATAGTGATGAGCCACATACAAACAATCCTGCTCTTACATCTGTTGTGGATGATGAGAGGCTTGAGCAAGCAGCGCTTCAGGATCCTGAGGATTTTCTTTTGAGTGCTTTTTTTCTTTTGAGTGCTTTTTCTAAGTTTGATCACACAGCTCTCCTACATTTGGCATGTCAAGCTTTGGATAAGTTTATATTGGGGTTGGGTTGCTATCTTGTTGTTGGGTTAGAGGAAGCTGCCCGCAATTTAATTTTACTTGTCACTCGCATCAATGTTACTTCAGGTGACAAGAGGCTTAGAGAGATTGACTACAACTTACTTTGACACTTCCACTTTGGTGCAGTGGCTATTTTGAATCCCATGGTTGCCCTGTTGGGTAGTATTATGGGACAGGAAGTTGTTAACGCATGCATTGGAAAGTTTCACCCACTCTTTCAGTTCTTCTACTTCGATTTCGTGGAGTCCCTTCTACTATACCTGACTCTCTATCGATCTTCTCCACTTCCACACAATTTAGAAGAGAAATTGATTCCTTCATTGAGGGACAAAATTGGTTGGTGCACTTGAGATCTGAAGAAGTTGATCCTTAGAGATGAGCAAATAATAGCAATAATGAACAGACTCAACGAGGGGAAAAGATTCACCGATTATAAGTGTGGATCAATCCTAGCCCCTAATTCTCTACCCTACAATCCTACGAGGCAAAAGCTGCTCAACTCTAGGACTGTTGAAATCAAGCAGGCAGTAATGAAACACTAAGCAGCTTTGGCAACTTTTTGAGTAATTGATTTGTCAACTTGTGATGCCAAAATCAAGCAACTGAAGGAAGATTTAGATAAATTGGTGGGTGAAGGACTAGTGCCACCAGCAACTCACAAACATAGAAATTGCCCATGCACAGCTACAAATTATGGGATGAAAGCATTTACAACGGATTTCACAACTATGTTCAATAAGAAAATTCCTAGAGATTTGCCAAAAGCATAGTTGACAAGTGAAACGAATTTCTTGGGAGGTGTTGCATCAGTATCTACCTAGGATAACATTGGAGAGTTTGCAAATGTCACTTAGCTAACAGGACTTGATGTTGCAAAGCTGATCGGACTGATTGTGCTGGTTGCTTCCATGGCTTGTATGCACAAGAAGAATTGTAGGTTGTTTGAATAGCATTTGAGGTTGATCGGAACCTTGCTGGAGCAGCTTAAGACCTCAAAACCTAAGAAGCATCAAGAAACGCGGGAGCCTTTCGAGCAACTCGAAGATGCTTTAAGGAGGTTTTATATTTTAGTGTATAGTTGTCAGGATAGAAGCTGTTTATACTTACTTGCTATGGGGTGGGACATTGCGTACAAGTTCAGAAAGGCTCAAGTTGTGATCTTGAATCCAAAGCAAATTGAAAATGATGCTGTAATACTGAAGAAAACTCTTTCTTGTTTTGCCCAAATTGCTCCTTTAAAGAAGCACTTCAAAAAGAGAATAAAAAGTTTCGGCTAGAATTACAGCTATCACAAGCTAATTTAGATGTTAGTCAGTATGCAGTAATCTTGCTCTTGATTGATCTCACTAAAACATCTGCTACAATTTGTTAAATAGAAGAGTGTTTGTCTATGAAATATTCCCAATACATGTCAGAGTATTCAAATAATGAATGTTAATTTTACGAAATCTCCTCCAAGCAAAGTGACACTCATAAAACGCTTAGGACTGCTTCTTCATTCTGAGCAGTATCTAGTCTGTTCTCATGGTTCAAATAGACATGAGGAATGGCATTCAGATTTACTTAGTTATTTTTCCATACCTTGTCTCTTCATCAATGCTTCCTTCTATCCTTGTGGCACAATTGCAAAAATTACCATTGTGGCAAATGAAAAATGCATATATTTTGCAGAAGCCTATCCTGACTTGATGGCATTTTTTTAATATTGTCTTGCTAATGCTATACTTGTTGCGTCGGTAGGAAGCTACGGAATATGTCGAACCCCTTTGGAGGGTTGCACAGATGGGTACGGTCTCTTTTGTTGTGGATCTTTTGCCCTCTACTTCTCCTGATGAGCAGCTCGTTGGCGCCAGAATTCTTTGCAAATTTGCACCTAGTGTATGGTTCTCGGATGAAACCCTCCAGAGATTGAAATAACTTTCTTAGTTATGGAAAGACTAGTAGAGATGTTAAACTGGAAAGATCCACAGGAAGTGCCAATTAGGGAAGTAGTAACATTTACCAAGGATTTCCTGCGTTCAAACTTGATAACAAGGTTCTCTTAATATAAAGGACAATGTTACAGCCTCCTTGATACAGTGGGTGAAGTATCTCCAATTCCACTGGTAATAAGACGAAGTATCCGGAAAGTCCAACCACCATGCAAATTATATTTAGTTAAATATTTTATAGGACTTATGTTATATCTAATTAAATATATTATAGGGTTTATACTACAATTAGTTTAATATATATTATATAATTACTTACATGTTTCTTTTTTATTTTTTTCTTGATTTGTTACTTGGTTGTTACTTTATCCTGTTAGTTTCCAATTGAATTAGTTGGATTTCTCTCATTTGTACACAAGACTACTACAGTAAATGGAGGCAGATATTTTCTCATTTCTCTGGCACATTCTTCTCCCTCTCTGCTTTCTCTGTCTCTCTGTCCTTTCTCTATGTTTCTCTCTACCTGTCTCGACTGTCCCCTCACTCTATTTCTCTCTTTCCCTCTGCTGAACTCTCCTTCCCTTACTTTTCCTCCGAATTTCTCTTCATCGCCTTCTATTTGCAGGTCATCAGAGCTAGAGGCCTGCAACAGAATCCCTAATGGATAAGTGCTGATGATAATTGAAAGATATTATGAGATTCAATGATAAATCAAGAGAAAAAAAGGAGAGGCGATTTCGGCTTCTTTCGCACAAGTAGTCCCCGCAACAATTTTGCTCAATCGGAGAACTTGCAATATTCACCTCGGATTTTAACTTGATAGACGGAGCGGGTGAAAGATCACTAAATCAGAACGATTTTAACATTAACTATAGAGTACGGCTAAAAAGAGCATGATTTAAACATAGGATGTCTGTTGGAAGCAAAATGATTCAAAGAAATATACATAGCTTCGATACCACTAGCAGGTAAATGTATATAAAAATTGTATGTATCATATCAACTTACACAAAGAAATTTATATAGAGTAATCTGACATAAATTCTATAGTAGAACAATTTATTACTCTGCCATGTTAAATTCAAAACTACACAATATGACATTGACATACAAATTTCATGTTTTATTTGACATATAATCAATCGTACAAATTCGTGAAGTAGACTGACTTACATTTTGGTTATTGAAATCAACCGAAAAAACCCTTATTGATTTGACCTGCATCATCTCAACCACCCAACACACAACTAATAGTTATAAACAAAGAAATCTAAAGCAACAATATTCAATTAGCAACACATACAATTCTTCACTTCCTTCTCGTTTATCTCTCCGTTGTCGTCGTTTTTGTCGTCGGGCTCTCCCTCAGGTTGAGTAAACTCACCCGGTCCTTGTTCAACAGAAGGGGTTGACTCGGCACTTTTGGGATGTAATAAAGATGTAAGCCAAATACAAGTGGGCAAACCAAATAGCAATAAAGATGTAAGCCACCAGATTGAGGGCACTCATTGTTGGGGCAAACGGGCGCTCGGACAGAATGCTCCTGAGCGCAACGACCGAGAGGACAAAAGCACTTGGACAAAGGGACAGCGCTCGGACGAACAGCCAACAAGGAGAGGATAGAAACCGAGAGAATGCACACCAGATTTAACGTGGAAACCCTTCTAGAACCGAAGGAAAAAACCAC
>JAOVVI020014936.1:0-11351 GCA_028571085.2 Nepenthes alata | reverse complement strand
TAGGTCCTCAGCCCTCATCTCTCTCTTTAGCGTCTATGCTCAGCCTCCACTCCTCAGCATCGAGGCGCAGCCTCCACTCCTCATCACGGAGTTGTTCATTCCTCCATCCTACCATGAGGTCCTCAGCTCTCCTCTCTCTCTTTAGCGTCGAGGCTCAGCCTTTGCTCCTCAACGTCGAGGCACAGCCTCTGCTCCTCATTACGAAGATATTCATTCTTCCGTCCTACTAGAAGGTCCTCAGCCCTCCTCTCTTTCTTTAGCGTCGAAGCTCAGCCTCTACTCCTTAGCGCCAAGGCTCAACCTCCGCTCCTCAGCGTTGAGGCACAGCCTACGCTCCTCATCACGGAGATGTTCATTCCTCCACCCTACCAGGAGGTCCTTAGCTCTCCTCTCTCTCTTTAGCGTCGAGGCTCAGCCTTCACTCCTCAGCGTCGAGGCGCAGCCTCCACTGCTCATCACGGAGATGTTCATTCATCCGCCCTACCAGGAGGTCCTTAGCCCTCCTCTCTCTTTAGCGTCGAGGCTCAGCCTCTGCTCCTTAGTGTCGAGGTGTAGCGTCCGCTCTTCAGCACAGAGATATTCATTCCTCCGTCCTACTAGGAGGTCCTCAGCCGCTCCTCTCTCTTTAGCGTCGAGGTGCAGCCTCCACTCCTTAGCACGGACGTCTTTCATGGAATAGGAGAGCCCTCCAATCAGATGCAACCTCAGGCATGCGAATCGTTCCATTCCAGGCACCGAATCACTGCAGCGCCAGAAAAGCTTGTGTGACTGCCTGGGGAAGGTGTGAACCCAGAAGAGGACAAGCGTTGGCGCATCTCGAGGGGAACTAGGCAATCGCGAGTTGGACCCAAAAGACATGCCAGGCCACGACCACTCGTCGGCCTAGGCATGGGGGGCTAGTATTAGGTCCAAAACAAAAGCCTAAAGAAATTCGAAGCCAAGCCCACGGAGCAGCTGTCTGATAGGCCCGTAAGGCTCAGCGCTGTAGAGTGGTCTACGTGGCAACCCATGCTGAACAGCCAATGGGCGACTTCTGCAACTCATCAATGCTGGTACCAGGGAATGACAGAAGTGCAGGAGAAGTGAGTCAATGGGAAAATAATCCACGCTGCCAACAGCGGCTCAAGCGGCATTCCACAGTCGCTCCACCAATCCAAACTCAAGGGGAAGACTAAGCGTGGTTGGCAGCGCCCAACGATCTACCTGCCACTACTAAATGACAACCAACACGCCCGCAATTGCCGATAGTAATCAACAATCGATGAACCCTGGCAACATAAGTTCTTGCGCTCAAAGCCCCTCCTCAGAGGGCCTATAAAATCCTTCTTCTTCAACGATGAAAAGGATCGAATCCTGGATAATCGACCAAGCGTCACTAACCTTAAGCCCAGTAGCTACCTTCTAGATCCCATGTCCTCACCCTCCTAAGGCAACAAGAAGTCAGCCACCAATTGCGGTGCACACAGGGAGCCAAGCCCCTCGTCACCCGCTCATTACTCTCCCCCATTACAGTCACCCACTACCCACGCAGACATCGCATAGTTACGCGCACCTCCCCCCGTGCGCCCCTATTTTTGTTTATTGCGGAAATTTGTTGAGTTGAGCGTCGGAGTGTCTGCGGTAGGAGAAATTTCGCTGGACCTTTGACCTCCGATTCTTTGATTATGTTGTATAGGTCCCAGGTTAACAGAGATGGAGACCGGACCCTTTCGCGATCACCTCCCGATGATGAGGAATTCGAAGGCTCCCTAATCCGTATGACAACCGAGAACTCGAGACGCAACACTTTCTAATATTTTATATGTAATAATAGTAAGAAAAATAATGTAAGATTTTAAATAATTGTACAATTATTAAAAATATTAGAGACAAAAATGGTAATATTTTTAGAAATATAAATAAATAATATCAAAGAAAATTTAGGATTTTTTATTCTTTAATTTAAAAAAAATATTTATTCATCTAAAAATAATTAAATAGTCAAATATAGAAATAAATATTTCACCAATAATAAAGTGCAAATAAAATTTTTATTTTTATTTACAAATTTATAATTATAATTTTTATTAGAAATATTTTTGAGATAATTTTTTTATAAAATAGGTAACTAAATTAAAACTAGTTAAAACATTTGCAAAAATATATATATATATATATATTCAAATAATCTTATTTAAACAATTATAAAAATATTTAAAAAGTAATGTAAAATATTCCTTATTTAGAATTAAGAAATTAATGAGCTGTTAGTAAGACTTTAGTCTAATTAGTAATAATCAAAGAGTTCACGTGATTATCAAAATCGAAGATGGTTGTGGGGTCCATATCATGGTGTGCAACCATCGGAAAAGGTTTTCACACGGCCGCGTCAGAGGCCGCGTAACTCGTGGCCATTTATTTAATTCACTTAGGTAAAGAAGTCAAATCAATTTGAATGCGTGAAGGCCCAATATGTTACTTAGGCAAATAATATATATATATTTTAAAATTTATTCATAATATTACCTTTCATAATTTACATAAAAAAATACTTACACATATTTATTCATCATATATTTATACGAGACTCGTACTATTACAAAGCAGATAATATCTTAAATAAAAACAACCCTAATATTAAATAACGATGCTGTATGTGAAAAATTATATCAGTATTTATACAATATCATGATTATCTTTTTGTTGAGAAATTATATCTGTGAAGATCAGCCTATATTAGTTAAATGAAGAGACACTCTCTTATTTAAAGGTGAAAAAGATCATTCATTATTTGAGATGCATTTTTAAAACTAAAAATTATTCCTAATAGGATCGGTAATTAAATATATTTTATATCTTTTCACAAAATAAAAAATATATTAAATAAAGATTTATCAGTTCTAAAACTTAATATTATATATGATTGATAGGGCTGTAAGTCAAAATTTTAAACTAAGTAAAATATTGCAGTCTCTGCCTTGAAAGATAAAAATTTATCTTTTACCCGTTAAATAAATATATTGATGTGTATTGAGTATTTAAATTATTATACGAATTAGAGAGTCGTCTTGTCACGCTTCGATATTCGAACAAAAATGGGTCTGGTCTTTACAACTTGAAATTTAAATATTGCATATCACAACAAGATATATAAGAAATAAAAGGTATACGTGACTCATTTTTTGATATATTATTTGACATTTAAATTAGAAATATTTTTACTCAGATGAACAAAATGTAATAAAATGAGTGTGAAAATATAGAGTGATTAGAAATATTTAAATTAGAATTTTTTTTTTTGTAGCCATTGTCTAGCTTTTTTTCATTGTCTCTTTTATTTGGAAGAAATATTTTATCTATAATGAGATGCTCGATTTGGTTGGTAAACTTAGAATTAATGTGTGGGTCTGTGCCGTTTCATTGATGAGGGACAGTATTTGTTTGTGTAATAGCTGTATTCATTTAGTGATAGGACCCCCTAGCTTTCGGTTATTAAATTGGTATAGTCACTGTTTGAAACACCTCATTTAAGCAGTATATTATAATTTTTTTTAATTTTTGACTGTTTAGGTAGTATCTGTGGATTCAAATATTACGTCATTTACTTTGTGAGCTTAGATGAGCCATTATTATTTGAGCCTCTTATCCATCTGTGTATTAGGTTGGCCTGACTTCGACTATACCTAACAGATATATAAAATTTAGTATTAATAAGAATTTTAAAGATATGTAAAATTTAATAATAAAAAAAAATAATATGTAAAAATATATATTTTAAATTTTTCTACAATGAAAATTTTATCCAAAAAATTTATACTATATGTTTTAAATATAAAATTTTATGGGTTATACTTTTATAAATTCAACAAAAAGAAGATGAAAAAGGACGAGACGCTGACGCAGTGCCACCATCGTTGGGTCGTAAGAAAATGTCTTCAACTACGTATTTTTAATTATAATTTAATTATTTTAAAATAAATAAATTATAATTATTTTTTTAAATATTTTTTAAAAATAATTACTTACTGTTAAGATCGGAGAGATGGCTCTCCCGATTCCGCGCGCGTCGTGAGTCGTCCGGCAACAGTGGCGCCTCTCTGCCTCCCACCCGTACCCTTTCTGCCGTCACCCTTCGCTGTCTCATAATCTATCTCTCTCTCTCTCTCTCGTCGCGATCGGATAGTGCGATGCTTCGAAATCTTTTCAGGTATCATCTTTGGCTGCAAGAACGACATATGGTTGTTTGAGACATTGCTCATTCGCTCTGCGTTTTCTTGACCTCGTTATTTGCAATAATTTGGGGGTTATGTCTTAACTGTTGGCGCTTGCCTTTTGTTCTCCAGGATAACTAAATTGTGTGTGTTTTATTGTTCCGAATCGAGTGTTTGAGGCATTGCGTGCTGTGAATATGACTTTCGTTGCTCTCCTATTTCTCTCTCCGTCTCCTTGGGATTTAGTTACTTTGGTTGATATTTAGAGTAAGGATTTTCTCGATTAAAGTTAGACTATTAGCAGTAACCTCAATTCTGTAGTTGGCTTGTCAACACTCAATTTATTAGCAATTAGGAGTAAACTAATAAATATCAAGAAATGAACTCATGCAAAAGCTGCCTAAAGACCCGGGAATGATTTTATATTCTAACTTCTCCAATCATGCTAATCCTCTTTTATATTGAAGCGTGTATTATGCACATCAGCCTATGGAATTACAGATCTACTCCGTGTGATTTGGGCACCGTGATCATCTTCCATAAGAGTTGAAATAAAATACTACAAGTTGTGGGATGAATGGATAGCATCAGAGACAATCAATTTCTAGTGCGCACTTTCGCTCTTTCAATAGACAGCAAATTGTATCTGACGTGTCCCTAGTGTCCGAAGTGTGGTACAAATTAGGATCCACTTGATCTTCCGCTACGTGTCGAATTAGTGCGGGTTTGATCTCCATCTCTATTAACTTAGAGCCTGCGCACCACAAATTATAAACAAGAGGTCAAATAATTGGTAAGACTCACTTATCGATTTATCATTTGACGTTCAAGTCAGAAATCTTTTTAAGAAAATAGAAAAATATAAGGAGGATGTGAAGAAATGTAGAGTTGCATATATATGAGAGGAGGCTCCTATTGTACGCTCGATGCGAGGTGTCTTGGAGAGGTGAAGGTCTGGGCTCCATTTAGTTATACGCAATCGGTGGCTCACTAGGATCGCACTCAGTGGGTGGCTCACTAGGATCGCACTCAGTGAGTGGTTCACTAAGGGTACACTTATGGAGTGGCTGACTAGGGATGCACTTGAGAAGTTGTTCACTAGGGGTGCACTTGGGAAATGACTCACTAAGGGTGGAGATGGAGAGAGTTTGGTTCTCTTTTTTGCGCTCCAGGAAGTTGAAGGTCTTTCTTGTTCTGAAGAGGGTTTGTAGGCTTGAGTTGTGCTCTCCGATGATGCGCCAGAAGGGCCCCCTCACCTCATGGTGGTAATGAGTATTTGTAATATCTTGTGGAGAAGGACTTGGCACCAACGTTCGTGACAGGTGTCGCCTTTGGGTTTGTTGGCTATTAGGGCGTTGACGACAGCTGTCGTTGTTAGGCATCCCTTTGCTCTGGTGAGGAGGCTATGAGTAGTCCCCCCGACCTAGTTGTCAAGCGGTGTCTGCATGCATGTGCTCTGACTGTCACAGGCGTATGCTCTGATTGCTCTATTGGTTGCCTAGCCGAGAGCCTTTTGGATTGATTCATCTGATTGTGTTACCGGTTGGGCTGTTGAGACTTGTCCCCTGGGCTCATTGCTCCCTGGACCTTGTCTTAGTTATTGTAATGGTATCTGGTTTGGGTCGGATCGACTCCTTCCTGAGATTTATTCCGTTACATGCTGGACCCTTTGCCGTATTGATGGTTGGGCCTGAAATTGGGTCAGCCTAAAGTATTGTTGGACCCATTATTAGCCCCCCATGTTGGGTGACTGTGCATTGCCAGTTCCCGTTATGTACAGTGATGGGGACATTTATCTGCAGGCCAGCTTGCATGCTCCTTTCTGAGACGCTTTCCCAATCAATGTCTCTCGTTGCTTTTTATGCAGGGTGTCGTCTGAGCTAAGCTTTATTTGGAAAGATTTTGGGTAACCCCAAGGCCTGGCGCTAATCTTTTGCTGGCAGTGCTATGGACATGACCCTTCGTATTAATGGCTTTGTCAACCTTTACTCTGGCTATAAATAGGGGGACCCTCTGTACTCTACGTCATAGATCATGCTTCCATTAATCAAGTGATGAGAGCGATCAAGCGAGGAAGGGTTCCTGGGCCGCCATGGTGGAGGACTGGTGGAAGTTCTCTAGGGCTGAAAGTAGTGTTTAGAGCTTACCTGGAGTCTATGTTGTTGTCATTCGAGATTAGTGGAACTCTTGGAAGGCTTGAAGCTGCAGTTGGAGCTTGCCATTATATCCCTTCTAGGGTTGTTTTCCTATCATAACGGGGGTTTTTTGATTTTTGGGCCTTCCGCGTTCCTCCTCCGTGTTGGCGTCCGGCGACGAGGCCTCTGGAAGAACTTTGAGGCGTAAGGGTTCTACTACACCACCTCGGCTCAAGGGGGAGCGCGTGGTCCTCGGTTCCTTCTGTCAGAGGGTCATTTGCGGAGTTTGTTGGAGGGGGTACTTCTAGGGTTCTGCTATGATCAGACCGTCGTCGCTGCTATGGGTTGGACTTTACCCTCAGAGGCTACAGTCAGCTTCGGTGGAGGATCTCCTGGTGGGAGGCCTTCCCTATCATGGTGGCGTCATCTTGCTGCTCCCCTTGTCTGGGAGTGGCTTCCCTTTCTTCTCCTGCGGCGCTCGACCCTTGGTCTGGATGCTTAATAAGTGGCGAAGAGCTGTCGGGCATTGTGGTTACCGCTGTCTTGCCCGAGCCTACCCTCCCGGAACCGATTTTCATGTTGGCGCCATCGGGTAGTTGTCCTGCACATTCCTTTTTCCTTTTTTTCCATGTACATCTACTAATATAAGTTTTGTGTTTTGTAAAGAAAATTAATGAATGGCACTTCAGAATTTTGCTCTTTCTCTTGCATTTTGTCTTTGGACTTTATTGCATGACTTTTGCATGGCTGAAATGCTTGCATGTAGTTGCTATCTGCCGATCGTTCGTCGACCCGGTGGTCTAGCCTTATGGGGATCCGATGCACAACAGTTCACCATAACGCCTCGTCAGGGGACGGCTTGTTGGGTCAGCCTCAAGGTTGCCGAGTCGGGGACCGTTGGTCAATCACCTCTAGGGAGCAACTCACCCGGGAGTGGCCTGCTTGCTCAGTGTGATGAGGTTGCTCGCATATTTGAGCGAGCGCTGTCTTTGGGGCGATGGAGCGCAGGGATGACATCACTATGGTCGAGGTGCTTTGGGGTCAGCGGTGGGCTGGCTTCATCGACCGGAGGCTGTTTGAGAGCTAAACGGGATTCTAGGAGCTCTTAGAGGCTTTGGATTGGATCATACCGCTCAAGGACATGCCCTGGGAGAGCCGACAGCGACTTGCTGACCTGTCAAACTTGTGCCCGTGACTGAGATAAAACTGAAGGCCAGGATCCCACTAGATTGCGGTGTTCCTGATCTGTCCCTGTTGATGATCAGTCTTCTCGGGGACTGAGGGACTTCGTGCTGGCCTTTCGGTTTCTAGGAATGCCGAGGCCACCCTTACCGGGTAGCTCAAGTATCCTTGTACGTTGTGGTTGATGGGAGTGCATTATTCTTCTATCCTTTGTAGTTCATATCTTTGTCATTGCGACGAAAGGGGGCCTCAAACGTTTCGGTCTTGGGTCGGCCTTCCGTCCTTCAACCTAGAGCCTGGCTGGGGAGGTGCCGGCGGAGCCAAGGCCAAGGTTGTCCGAGCCGAGAGCCATCGTCATGTGGTACTCCTGTGGTGATGCTTTCCAGAATCGTCACAGGTTGGCTACCCTTACTTCGAACTCAACTAGGTCTTCTGCAGGTTGGTGAGTTGAAACTGGCGCGTTAAGGAGCCGTCGCCGGGGTTGCATCGCTATCACGGCAATCGAAGCATCTGAGTGCTTCGATTGCGGAGGCAACGCGACGGCTGCCATAGTGGCCCATAATGATGCATGCGAAAGGACGTGTTTTAGTGTGCTGGTGTGAGGGCATGTGTCGCTTCCATTATGACGACAAGGCCCTTCATCTTTGCGGGGGTTGGCTATATAAGCATCGTGCCAATCCCTTTATTCGTCATCCCTTTTGTTCTATGCATGCCTTTGCTTTTTTCTCAGCCAGCATTTTTTGGGCTGTGTTTTGCCATTTTTCCTAGTGCTTTCACAGATGACTCATCACAATATTGCGAGCTTTCCCATCCTTATTGCTTCCTCGTCGGAGGTGCCACCCTATTCCGCTTCTATGCCTTCGATGGATGGGAGCAGTGACGATGAACATTTGTCAGAAGAGATGGGAGCTGTCGTCTCAGAGAGCACCATTGCTAGTGGCATTTAGCACCGTCAGGATGCCCATACTCTGGATCACCAGGAGGTTATGGGGGGACCTCATATCCTTGAGTCTATCAGATCTTCTCCCCCCCCTTTGGTCGCAGGGTAAGGTTATGCAAACTCTTACCTTTTGCGGTTGTACTTCTTAGTGGCTCTTTCGCTTGATTGTTCCTTTCCTCTCTCTTGGTTCTCATAGGGGATGCTCCGCAAGTTGGAGAAGGATGTCTGCTTTTTTGAGCAAGAGGTTGTCCGCCTCCTGTGAGATTGCATCAACAAAGAGGGGATGGAATGGAGAGTCAATGCTACCGTTGGCGAGGCGCTTCAAGGTTAGGAGCGAGCCAACTTCCTCAACCAAACTCTGTCTAAGTCCAAGGCTAGAGCAGAAGGGCTCTCGAACATCTATGCCCAAGCCCTGGCCAGAATTGCTTCACTCGAGGACGAGTCCCGGGCGAGTCAGCAATGACTCCTCGACATGATGGGCGTGAATGCCGAGTGGGAGAGGGAGCTGATGTCTAGACTCTGTCTGGAGGAGGTGGCCCCGTTGCTAAGGGGGCGATTTCAGGAGGGCTTCCGCCTTGGTAGGCGTAGTCTCCCTGGCTGCTCTAGACTTTCCAGCCGGCTACCTTGATGTGAAGAATGCTGGAGCCAAATGTTGGGAATACCTTATTATTTCTTCGGAGGAGAGACTGCACTCGTTGGGGGGTGATCGCTCCAGGTAGCCTATAGGAGGATGTAGTTTCTTTGTTTTGTTTCGAGTCCTCTGGATATCATGTGATGTAACATTTAATAAAATAATCCATTGATATTGATAGTTGTGGATGTATTGTCCTCGTGTACTGAGCTCTCTTTCCCAATCTTTGTGCTATTGTCGCATGACGTGCGCTGTTGGTTTTGACATTATCTTTTTGTTGCTCAGGTGCTGTCGTTCGGACCGTGTGAGCTACCAGGTCCCAGATATCCAAAGAATTTGAGGAAGTCACTGGGGCCGCCTAGGGTCTTCCTTTGAGTCCACGGTGTTGCTGGCCTCGGAGGTGGGGGAATCATCAAAGCCGTGGAGGCTGCATTGGTGTTGGCTTCAGTGCCCTTTGGAATTAGGGTCTCGGCATTGGGTAGGGATCTGTCTCCCTTAACAGGCAATCTGATTGATAACGCCAGACTTTCCAACTGTTGTTTTCCATCTGATAGGTGCTGGTGCTAACGAGAGTAGGTGTCGAAGAGCTCATCAGGAGGGTCGTCTGACGTCGTCTCGGCCCGAGGGGAGCCCCTGGTCAGAGGATGGCCTTCCTCCGGATCGATAGGCGACTTTCGCATCTTTCTCGGACGGTCGGCCTTCCTTGCATGTGTTTGGTTTGCAATGAGGTAGGTAGGCCGAGATGATCCTCTTCGATGGCACCGATGCTTTTGGGGGCGATTTTTGCCTCCTCTTTTTTTATGGCCGCGTTGGCTATCTTGTGCTCGTTCTCCTTGGAGAATGTCGTGGTACGATGATAGGTAAGCCTCGCTCAAGCTGACGGGGTTTTTAGGCCACGACCATTGGGTTCTGGAGGAGTTGTAGGTCATCGCCCACATGATACTACTTTGGCGCTCTATCCTTTTCGAAAGACGTTGCCCACATGTGTTTGAGCCTAACCTGCCAACCATAGTTGGCTGATGGTGCTCGTCCCATCGGGAATCGCCACACGCATGTTTAAAGAAGCTCCCTAATTAATGGCCGCTTAATGGGGGGTCTGATGCTAGTCTATGAGCCCCCTGGGCCGTGAAATTTTGGCCATCTTCAGGCCGTTCGGCTGCTTGAGCCGGGTTTCTTTAACCGTTAGTAGTTCAGTTTTACGAGTGAGTCATGGCTCACCTGACTTAAGGGCAGTTTAGGTCATTTGATTTCATACAGGCATTCATGCAAATGAATGTGTGATGAACATAACAATTATTTTATTAATTCAAATGTGACACACATTATAAGTATGACCAGTGATGTATGTTGAGTGTACCTTGCATGGCACGTGAAAGCAAGTGGTGCCCTCGGAGTTAGGTGGCGCTTGGCGCCTTCAGGACCAGTCATTGCTTTATGCACGTAGCTCTTACGTGTCACGTCGGAAGATTGCCGAGACGAGGGATGGCCCCGTTTCGATGTGGTGGCCTATGCTTGACGGCGGTCTTGTCGGTTGTCTCTTCTCTCCATGGGACCAGGTCTGCCAACTTGAATTGTCAGGGTAACGCTTTTGGGTCGCAACTTTGCGAGGCTTATTATCGATGGTTTGCTGCATATTCTGGTCGTATCCCGGGCGTCCTTTGGGCATCTCAACTGTTAGGGGCTACTAAGTGGATGGAGACTTTAGATTCTGAGGTCAGGCCGTCTGTTCCTTATTGGGGTGAGGCCATGGTGTGGGGGAGACTTTCTGGTTCAAGGATTCCCGTGGTTCTCTTGCCTCACCTACGCCCTACCGTGCCGAGAGCCTGCCCGAGGCTCTACAGGAACTCGGTGAGGTGCCCATTCTCGACAAGTCTCTCGATCTTTTTTCGCAATGTTCTGTAGTCTTCAGTGTCGTGGCCCAGAGACCGATAGTAGTCGTAATATTTCGACGGGTCTCCCGCCTTTGGGTTCTTGACGGGCTTTGGCCACTTCAAAAATTTTTCCCAAATCTTCTCTAGGACGTTGGTCTGTGAGTCATTCAAGGTGTTTCGTCTTCGGATTCTCGTCCCTTTATGGGTTCTTGGTACTTTCTTTGGTTGCCAATTGAGATATTGAGTCCCGACGTGGTTCACCTTCCTCTTCTTTGGGCTGGTGGTGAAACATGACACAAAACCGTCACTGAGCTCCTGGAATGTCCAGATGGAGGCTGGTTGGAGGTGATAGAACCAAACCCAAGCATCTCCTTGGAGCGTCATGGGGAAGCTTAGGCATAT
>JAOVVI020014935.1:0-11351 GCA_028571085.2 Nepenthes alata | reverse complement strand
GATTTCTCCAAACGTCCGCGTCCATTTGTCTCTACAAGTCCGCGGACACAAATGTCACAAGAGAGTGACCCCAACAAAAGGAAGATCAAGATTGTAAATGCAACCAGAAAATAACCGGCATACTAATATTTAGTGAAAGGGAAGGAGGTGGCTATGAACATTGCTACATTTATAAACAAATTGTGAAGAATAACAGCCTTCCTATCACATAGTCATCTCGTTTCAACATTTTTGAAAGGCAAAGCTACACCAATTTGGGATCCATTTGCCCAAGGTTGTAAATCACTTCTACCACCTCGCCATATGCCTCTACCATTCCCTTCCCCAGTTTTGTCCTTGATAGAGGAAGAAGGAAATGCCAATGGTCTCGGTGCTGTATCAAGAAAATGGAGCCAGGAGTTGGCTCTGAGCCCAAATAGAAGATTACCAAACTAGTTACATTATGTGAATGCTCTCATGAGATCATCATAAGCTTTATCAAAAGCTCTACTATGTTATTGTAAGTATCAACAAAGTTATGGCTGAGGATGTGGTGCCTTCCAAAACGTAGAAAACCTCTTTTGTAAGCATTAACAAGAATAAGCTTACCATAGCAAAGCTTCACAATGAGGAAGAACATATGATCACCTGCAAGCATTGGAGCGTCCAGTTGTCTTGAGACCCTTCACGTGTCAGAGCATTTGGTGAGTGACGGGCAAAGAGCACACGCTCGATATGTATCCCCTTTGTTCTCCACCAATTTGGTCAAGCTGATGGCATTAGGTGAGAGGAGCTTACGGCATGGTGCTATTTCGGCCAGGGTTATTTTCTTCACTGGCAGTTTTGGAGGGAGAATGGAGGAGGAAGTGATGGATTGTGAGGGAGATGGAAGAACTGAGGAGATGGTAGACGGCATGGCTTGAGTAAGAGTCAATTCTTTATGTTTTGGCACAACCTTAGATCCATCACGGCTATCTAAGCTCGGCAGTGACTCAATCTGCTTTACCGTCTTAGCCAGTTCAGCACCGCCGTTGTTTTTTTGGATTCGGACGAAGATGCTTCTAGAGGGAGGGGCAGGGTTTGTGTTGGCGTTTGCGGACTCATTCGACTGGCATCCACTGTGTCCTCCACCAAATTTCTCATGCCGCTAGCTTCCGGTACTATGGGCGATGAGTTTGGTTTGTCTGGTTGAGATGTGAGCAATAGAGGTAGGGTTTGCAGTGGAGGGTGAGAATCAACTGGGGTTGAAGAGGCAAATGATGTAGAGGTGGATAGCAAAGGGAAATGTGAGGACAATTGGCATTGTTGTTCGATTCGGTGTAGGAATTGAATGATTTTAGTGAGAGATTGTTGGATTTGTTCAGTGAGAAAAGCTTGGGCAACGATTTCCTTTTCGTGTTGTTGTACGGTCGCAACGACTACTTGCATGTCCTGCGAAAGCCCTACAATGGAAACTTCCAGAGTGTTGTAGCGCATCGTCAAGCCCTCTACCATTATCTCAATGAGAGTATCAATGATACGTGCTCCAGTGACAACCACCTGCCAAACACGAAGAAAGAAGACGGCAGCACAGAGAAGAAGCAGGGTAGGAGAGATCAAGCAGAGGGAAAAGGAAGAGAAGAACGTGAGATAGAGAAAGAGGTCGGGAAACAAAATGCAAGAGAGAAAAGATGACAGAGAGGCAGAGTGATAGAGGAGGACAGAGAGGGAGCAGATTTTCAGAAAGAAGAGGGAACTATCTCATTACCCTCTTAGTAGCCACAATACTCGTTATAACATGAAGCAATTAACCGGCCCAACTAAATTCCTAACTAAACAGTAACAAACAAAATAACGGGATCCATAATAAGGTTGTAATAGTAGTACAATATAAATAATATAAAATACATAAATATATATCATTTTATATATTAAACTATTATAAAAAATCATGGTATATAATATATCGGTGTGCGGTAAGTAGAATTTTTTTAAGATTTTTTTGTAACTAAAAATCTCACTATTGGCAAATCTAGTTTGATTATTTAATTTATTATATATAAATATATGAAAAAATTCATCAAATGATTTTTTGATTAATAATTTTAGTTTCATGTCAAGTGATTGATGTTTGACATAAATAAATAAATATATTTTTTAAAAAAAACTACAAGACAAAAAAAACAAACAAATAAAAATAAAAAATAAAAACATTAATTATTTAAACAAAACATTTACTAAAATTTTAAGCTTGAAGTTGAATTCCTGCACTATGGTGTAAGTGTAGGATAAGCTACAATTAATGTTTGCTTTTTTTTTGGGTAAGTAACAATTAATATTTGCTGATTGATATTTAACACATAATTGAGTTTCATTAATATTTTTTAAACTATTTATTAATATTGTAAGCAATTGAGTGTATATATGTGAAGTGATTATTTATATTTTAAATTATTGCTAGTAGAACTATGCTACTTTAGAATTGCATACATATACGGTGAGTAGATATAATTAAAATCAAATTTTATAAAATTTAATAAGGTTTAATCAAAATATAAAAGTTTTATAAATGAATATGGTTATAAAATTAGACCTGATTAATTATCTGAGTTAGACACGGTTATAAATAAAAGTATTCGATTTGGTGCACTAAAATTTTAATTTTTTAAAAATATATATCAAATTTAAAAATCTATTTTCATAAATTAAATTTTTATGCAATTAATAAATTTTAAGTAAATTTTTTTTATTAAAATATACATTTACTTAATATTTTATTCTAAATATTATAATTTTAAAATAATATATACTTTTAGTTATTTTTATATAAATATAAAATTTTAAATAAATATACTAAAAAATTATATCAGTCAGCCCAAATCGATTTAATTTAACTTTTAGACAAGCACAAATAAGACTTTTGGGTAGACTAATTGGGTCTTATTTAGTCAAATTTAATTTATTAATTATAAATTTTTATTTAAATTTAATATTACATTTAATTCGAACTTAATTTTGATCAAATCTAACGACGAAATAGTCACAATTGATAGATCTATGTGGTATATACATAGTACCTACTTATCATTTAGAAATTATTTTTTATAATTTTTATTAATTAATATAATTTTTAGTTATTATTTTAAATTTATTACATATTTTTTAAAAGCTCAATTTTGATCAAATCTAGGACAAAATAGTCACAATTGATAGATCTATGTGACATACACATAGTACCTACTTATTATTTAGAAATTATTTTTTATAATTTTTATTAATTAATATAACTTTTAGTTATTATTTTAAATTTATCATATATTTTTTATATTATACTTGTTTATAAATAGATATTTACAGCTAGTTTTGGATTAAAATAAATCACAATAAAAATTAAATTATTTAAGTAATTATTTATTTATAAAAATAAATTTTTAGTGCCAAAAAATCATATTTTTATTAAAATTTTAGGTTTATTTTAATCAATATAAAATGTAGCCAAAATAAGAGTTTATTAAGTGTTCAAATTGATAGACACAAGCCTATTTATATATAAGATATAAATATTATTTTTTTAAAAAATTAATATTATAACCCGAGCCTAAACTAAGAAGGGTTTTTCTATCATTAAAAATGATATTTAAAATTTAAACGATACAATAAATAACTCTTTTTTTAACATATTATGTCTGATCATTAAAATAAAGTAAAAATAAAATTAAGAAATATATTACTCATCAAATCAAAGGATGGAGAGAGTTTAAAATTTAAAATAAAGGTGATGCGTACCTGGATTCGACTTTGAACAGATTTGGATTCGTTTAGATTGTTTGGACTGAGTGTTCACTGAGTTCGAACCCTGCACACCACTAAAACGAACAAAAGGTCAGTGTGTCGGCGAGATGTTGTCCCACCGAAAACAGTCTAACGCTCAAGTCAGTAAATCCTTCTAAATCAGGGAAGGTAAACTGGAAAGCAAGAGAAAACTGAGAGAGTTGATCGGTCGGGAGTGCTGGCTTGTCGAGGACGTGAGCGATCGCTTCCTACTCGCAGAGAGCGTGAGGAAACGATGTTCCGAAAGAGTAGGAGCTTCCGGGAACGACTCTCGAAAAGCCTATTAGACCTCCAAGAACCTGGAGGCCTCTGGTGGGATTTATAGGATGAACGCCTGGAAGAGTGGAAGAGACGAAGGGCATCTGTCCAGTACTCTGTGAGCGTTCGTGGATGTAAGAGTTTTTTCTGTAAGAGCTTGTGTATCTCAGTAAGGTCGTGTAGGTCAGAATCTGTCCGTAAGAGCTTTCGTGTGTAAGTCAGAGAGTCCATTGAATGAGAATTTTATGGTTTACTTAAAGGTTGATATGGTGACCTTTCTTTATTGGAAGGCGTGATCTCATCCGTTATTCTAGTCGGCCTTCCTTCCAGAGACGGCGCCAGTTACCAAACTGGCTGAGATAGTTTCCTTCCACGGCGGTCAGCGGCTTTCCTAATTGCTCACATTTCTTCTGTGTATTTTACCGTTGGAGAGTCTCAATTGGCAAGTGATTGAAAAATTATGGCGTCTTCCTTATGGGAAGGTTGCTGATTTTATCAATATCCATTTTGGGTGCCGGCTGAGATCGTAGAAGATGCCGGGAGAGCCGTTGTTGGCCGTCTGATGAATCGTGGGCTCAAGTGGGCTAGGTCCATAAAAAGTATTTGTCTGGCCTACTGCTACAGTACATCCGGTCAACGCTCGAGTTGACTGTTTGTACGGGAGTTGGCCGTCTGCTGAGGCCTGGACGGTCAACGCGGGCGTTGACTGTCTTGGGCCTTTCAGGATTTTGGCATGCGTTTTTAGTAGGACCGTTTTTTAGTTGACCGTCCAGCAAGCCGATTTGGACCTACCTTAATCTTGGGCCAAACTATTTCCGATATACCCATCAAAAAATAAATAAAAAAATATTTTTTAAAAAAATCAGATGGAGTATTGATTTTTTTTATTCATTATGTTCCTCACTCTTCTTTATATTCCTCACTCTTCTTTCATGAATGAATCCAAGCTAAACTTATTTTAAAATAATATAATTTCTCTAAAAATTATTATTTCTATCACCGCTACAATTTATAATATATTTGGTGATTATTATTATTATTTTTGGCGTCACACCAATATTTTTGTGGCTTAGAGCAAGCCGTTTGGATGGCAAGCAACCAAGCAAGCCTCATGTGAAGCAGAGCCATACTCACGTGCATCACGTATGCTCGCAGCCAGGAATTTCTTTGTAGTCTAGCTACTAATAATAATAATAATAAACCTATTCCGTCCATTTTATGATAAATATTATTATTTAATAAACTATAAAAACTTTTTTTTAATAATATCTTGATTATTTTAAAAGTTTCAAAAACTATATTTCAACATTTCTGAAAAAGCAGCAGCCCCTGAATTTATTTTAAAATTTATTTTTTAAAATTTAAAATAAAAAAAAGTAAAAGTTCCAACTAAAAGATTATAAAAAGGACACGGCGCTGTGTGCATCTTAAATAAAGATCAAACGGATAAAATTTAATCTTAATAGAAATATAAAAAATATGAAAATAATATTTTTTTATATCATGAGTATTTAAACATTTAATATTTTTTAAAAAATTAATAAAAAAATTATACTATATTTTTAAATATAATCCTACTTATTGGATCTCCATAAACCTAACTGATATAGGGACATACAACAAGCCATTAATGTGAGACAAAAATTAACCAATATACTAAAACGACGTATCATTAATTATTAAAAAATAAAAAAATATACACATACAAATATTTGAAAATTAATTAAATTTAACAAAAAAAAAATCTAAGAAAAATAAATCTATTAATAATTAATGATAACATAAAGTGATATGCTCTTCAAAGAAGAGGGAGAGAGGAATACGGCCGTATGCATGGCCCTGATTGAGTAACGGAAGCAAACAAACAAGCCTTCAGATGTCGGCATAATGAACGAAGAGCTTACTAAGCAAAATAGAACACGAGTTTCCATGCCGACTAGGAGGTTTTCTATTGGTCCACGTGGCACCCAAAAACGCTGCTCCTCTTTCCAGGAATCAACTAGGCCATTCTGGTCCAATCTCTCTCTCCCTCTCTTCTCAATTTTCAAACGAAAACTCAAAAACAAGAGAGTACTTTCCACCCAAATATGCTCACCTCAGAGAAAATCCAACAGCAGCTAAACGAATTTTACTGTTCTTATTAAATTTACAAAAAAATAAATAAACAGTATAAGACTTAAATTTGGTCTCATTCCAAAAAAATATATTAAATCCATATAGGTTGTTATTTTGAACACCACCCACATAAAAAAAAAAATTTTTTTTTGCATCATTTTTTCATGTAAGAATGCCGTGCTGCAGGACAAAAGCCAGTTTCCTTTCTCTCCCCACAAACAGAGATGTACCTGCATGCTGCATTCAAAGTTCAGATGGAAAACCCTCATCTGTCATTGCTTGTGTTTTTTTGCCTTAATTGTTAGGATAGAAATTTTACTGTTAGAATTACGAGTTATAATATAAAAAGAAAAGACCTTAAGAGGACTAACAACACACGCCCCACAAGAAAGGAAAAGATTCTCTGTCTCAGTATTTATAGCCACCCATGAGGGGCATACGAACCTGTGAAAATTATTGAACACACCCAGCATAGAGCTTGAGCAATTCAAGCACTGAATATGCCATTTTCTTCTGCAAAACAATTTTTCAAGCGATTCTGCACGGATGAGTTCCAAATTGATGGCAGCAACTATGGCAGCTTCTTCTCTAGCGATGTGCTGCCGTCGCTTGGAGCTAGAATCAATCAGACAACCAACCTCCGCAAGTATATAATCTCGCCGTATAATCCTCGTTATAGGTGAGAACATATGACTCAAAATCACACAAAATGATAAATTAGCTTAAAAATATGCACTTTATATAGCCTGGAGTTTCATTGTTCATTGCTATTTTGATATTCAGGGCTTGGGAGATGTGGCTGGTAATTCTGGTCATATACTCGGCTTGGATCTGCTCATTTGAGTTTGCATTCCTCACCTACAAACAGAATGCTCTTTTCGTTATTGATAACATTGTCAATGGTTTTTTCGCCGTCGACATTGTTCTCACCTTCTTCGTGGCATATGTTGACACTCGGTCTTATCTTCTAGTTGACAATCCTGGGAAAATAGCAATCAGGTATAGTGAAGATAATTCTCCCTTGTCATTGAGCTTTAATCTAGGTGATAAAGTTGCATGTTGGACAGAAACGATCAGTGATCTAGGTGATGAAATGCTACTTACAGGTACTTATCGACGTGGTTTGCTTTTGATGTATGTTCGACAGCACCACTTCAGTCTCTCAGTCTCCTGTTTACAGGCCACAATAGTGGACTTGGCTTCAAAGTGCTTAACATACTTAGGCTCTGGCGTCTTCGACGAGTCAGCTCCCTTTTTGCAAGGTGAAAAGCCAAAATGAAAGATTAGACCTTCAGTTTTTTTTTCCTCTATGGTTTTTTGGGGTTGGATGGAGAACATTTACCATCAGAAGATAATTTATCAAAGAAATTGCACTCTTCTAATAATTTGCTTTTATATGATTGTGGAAAACATCTCCGTTTGGAAACACTTCCCTTGGTTTTGTGCAATGGAAAGTGGAGGTGGTGGAGTGAGTGGGCTGCAGCAGCAGTAGTCATGGCAGCGGTAGGGCTGGGTGGTGGCATGGCCATGGTGGTGGTGGTGGTGGTGGTGGGGTGAGATGATAGTGATGCAGAATGGAAGTAGCAGCTGCTTTGGTGATAGTGCGGGTGGTGGGGTGGCCGTGGTACTGGTTTTGAGATGGTAGTGGCCAGAATGTTTAAGAGTGGAAGTCAACAATCTTCCAGAAGAAAAACAAAACAATTGCCGTAACCAGATTGGAATCATTTCCCATTTGCAAGTATATGTCCAATCAAACAATGGAAATCTAGAAAAACAATTTCTGGGAAAATGTTTTCAGTCCATTCCAACCAAAGAAATCCTATATTCCAAAAGTAAAAGAGGGGAGTACTATACTATACTGACAAGGTGTTCTGCTTTTCTTCAGACTTGAGAAAGACATACGATTCAACTATTTTTGGACCCGTTGTACGAAGCTCATCTCAGTAAGCCATTACAGACTATACCTTCATTTCCACAGGGGAAAAAAAAACACTTGGTTGTATTGGCCATTAAAATGTGATTCACTTCTCCTTCTGTTTGAATGCAGGTAACTCTGTTTGCTGTACACTGTGCAGGATGCATCAATTATCTGATAGCAGACAGATACCCAGATCCAAAGAAAACCTGGATTGGTGCAGTAAACCCTAATTTTAAAGAAGATAGTGTATGGAACAATTACATAACCTCAATTTACTGGTCAATCGTCACGTTGACTACCACTGGTTATGGAGACCTGCATGCTGAGAATACTAGAGAGATGCTATTTAATATCTTTTACATGCTATTCAACTTAGGTTTGACATCATACCTCATTGGAAACATGACGAACCTTGTGGTTCACTGGACCAGTCGGACCAGAAATTTTGTAAGTTTGTCTTCAACTTTATATTGCCGCCGTCATATGAAATGGGTTGAATGGCCAATTATGGAATCTTTGAAAAAAATGTTTGAATTGAAACATAGCTGAACTCCTTCGGATAGTCAGCTACAAACTTGAACATTATTTATTCTTGAATAAAAATCAATATATGTGTCCAAGCAATAATGAATCACATGATGCCTGTATGTGTGTGGTTCTTAAAAAAGATCAGAAAACATGTTCTTCTGAGAAATATGAGCTAACAGTCCCTCAGAAAACCGAAACGATGATGAAAATCTCATTCCCATTGATGTTTTAACATGCTTTCGGTTGACATCTTCATAGGAGATGGGATCACGCTGAGAAACTAAACCGTGTCCCATTGATTGAGTCGGCTATATGAATCAACTTTTGTCATTGCGGTTGATCTAATGGAATATCTTTTAAGAGTAGAAGTAGTTTAAACTATTTTTTTATTACCCCACTTTGAGTTTTTTTAGGACTAGCTATTATTTTATTTCTTCTACCACAACTAACTCACACTTCCTTGTATTTTATTTCGCTTACGTTTTAAGTATCCAAATCACTTAGATGTCCTTCATTTTAACATAACTATTACTGCTAGGAAAAAAAAGACATGGACAAACCAGTAGTTACAATATACATTAAATTGTCCAGGAATTTTCTGCAGTAAAATGGGTTACTCTGATTCACAATAAAAATGCAATTAGAGTGGGAATGACTGGAATAAGAATGCTGTTCATAGTAATCCCAACAATGTTAAACAATGTAGCCACATAATGAATCTTCTGAACAGTTCTTTACAATATGATGGATATGTTTGCCTACGAAGGGAGAATAGCTAGTAAATGATGATATTCAAACTGATATGCTGCAGAGAGACACAGTTACATCTTGTACAGAATTTGCTGCAAGAAATCAGCTGCCCCCACGGATACAGGATCAAATGCTATCACACGTATGCTTAAAGTTCAAAACAGAAGGATTGAAGCAGCAGGAGACCTTGAATGGTCTACCAAGAGCGGTCCGTTCAAGCATTGCATATTATCTCTTCTTTGACACTCTTCAAAAAGTCCCACTTTTCCACGGAGCCTCACATGATTTCCTGTTCCAAATGGTAATACTTCTCAGAAGCTCATTTAACTCATTATAACTACCTTCCCAACATTCACTAATGCCAATATTAATACAATGCATATGTTAACCACTGTAACATTCACATTTGTCAAAATGCTAATATCATGTTTTCCTACAAGAAAGGTTTCAGAAATGGAGGCAGAATATTTCCCGCCCAAGGAGGATGTGATTCTGCAAAATGAAGCTCCAACAGATCTTTACATACTGGTCTCTGGAGAATTGGTGAGTTACTTATTTTCTAATTAGAAACTACTTGCACGTATTCCAGAAGTCCATCCCAAATAAATTTTAGTAACTCGGATTTTGGCAATGATTTGTTTTGTAGGATATGATAACAAACATAAATGGTCAAGAAAAGGTGTGTAATTTCAATACTGGGACCCTACGAATCATAGAAAGGTAAACTGTCTTCAAACTGACAGCAAATTTATACAGGTTGTTGGAAAAGCATTTGCTGGAGACATATTTGGAGAGATAGGTGTCCTGTTTAATAGGCCACAGCCATTCACAGTTCGAACTGTTGAGCTCTCCCAGATATTAAGGCTGAATAAGACTTCTCTGATGAATATTTTTCAAGCCAATGAGGAAGATGGACAGACTGTGTTGAACAATCTATTTCTGGTATGTTGGAAATCTTTTTGAGCTCATCGCAATTGGTTACACATTTCCCACAATGAAGAGCTAACTAAAACTTCTAATATGTTCCCAGAAACTGAAAGCTCTAGGAAGTGTAGAATTTCCCGAAACAGAAACAGGTGCCGGAGATATCTATCAGGGATGGCCCTACAGGAGACAAATGGAAGGAGAGAATCTGCACAGTGGAGCTCAAGATCTCTGGCACAAGAATTCATCAAAGCAAGGAGATTTAAAGCGCGAAAAAGAGATGGAAAGTCGAGAACCCCACAATTCTACAGGAAGCTCCATAGATATACATTCAACAGTTGAAGATGATTGTTTGAAGCATCCTTCAGCTGTTCACACGGGGGACTATAATATGATTAAGATTCAGTTGAACAGCGCACATGTGCATGGTGAAGATGTGCACGGATCAATGAAAAAGATTAACAGCAACATATATCAGCTTCTATCAAATCAAGAAGCCAAAACTCAAATCAATGATCATGAGATGGAAGTCAATAGAGATGAACCACTAGGGAAACATAGAAGAGGAGTAAACCACAAATCCTCCAACTATTGGAATAGTGAAGTAACCACGAGCTCCATTTCTGGCTGCAGCCGCCCTGTTGACAGTCAAATATTACAATCAAACAGAAAGAGAGTCACCATCCACATGTGGTTTCAAGATGCAAGTACACAGAAGCATCTCAGCAAATTGATCATCCTACCTGATACAATTGAAGAGCTACTCAGAATAGCAGGTGAGCTCCGTTCTCTATGGAATATCTGTTATGCAAAGATAATATAATCATTTTGTAAACTGAAATGTACATATTTGTATACCAAACTAAAAGAGAGGAAATTCCAACAGCAAAGAATATCCGAAGAACTTTTTCCTACCTTCCTAAGCTGTTTGTGTTGGGGTCACTCCCGAGTGGTATGTCCGCGGACTCCATGGAACAGATGGACGAGGACTATTCAAGGCATCATGTCCGAGAGGTATCTGAGGACATGGACGAGGACTCCTGAAGCGTCTTAAGGACGAGGACTCCTA